>DWAJ01001866.1:0-20053 GCA_018238005.1 Eurema mandarina | reverse complement strand
AGCTCAGCCCTTTATGAGCACTCGCGATGTCACGAGTGTGATGCCAGCCTTTTAAGGATAGGTATAGTACACGTCATTTATGTTAGCGATTGAGGAGAATAGCTGCGCATCGGTAGAATCGCGCTTGTAATTGTCGTATTGGTGCGAGGAAGACAACACGACTGGAACAACCAATCAACGCTCGCGCACCGCGCCTTTACCTCGATACCTTATTTTTGACTTCTGCGCAGGTTCCGTTCAGCGCTAAAGATTTGTGACGCGTACTATACGCTCCTTTTTTGAAGGTCCCCAAGTCGTATGTGTTCGGCACTGCATGAGAAAGCTGATTCCACAGGAGCTATATTATTCTACCATTACATTTACCACTCCTGGCCTATAGACTAATGTAAGTCGTGACTCCTAGCCTATATCCTACTATTACTAGCCAAACCCTTTTTTCTTTTCTTTCACACCTTAAGCGAAGCCATTTTGTAGCTTTTAAAAACCAATCAATCATACATGTTTTTAAATAATAAGTTTACTTACTGCGTACAAAAACAATCAATATAAGGTTACCTTATTAATTTTAATTTGGCATATCTTATATCCTTATAAGGGCAAGTTATAAGCTTATAAGTTATAACAACACGTGTGAACTATCGGGTGGTCGGTAATTTTAATATATTTAATAAGGATACATAATTATTTAATAAGCATCATTATGTATTTATCGTATCGACGTTATTTATATGAACATACACGCAAACAATTGAAGCACGTATTTATACTAATTCTTCTTTTTATAACAATACTAACTATGTCTCACGGCTTGACCCGTGTTTGTCATCCCCATGAAGGTTGTAATTATTAAACACGACAGCAATTATTTTGCTTATAATGACGGTACTATGGGAGCTATTTTTCTAAAATAAAAGTAGCCTTAGTTACAAATAACATTAGCTGAAAAAAAGTCCCATCAAAATCGGTCCAGCCTTTTCAGAGATTAGCCGGAACAAACAGACAGATAAAATTGAAAAAAAATGTTATAAGGTTATACGTATACTTACTATGTGTAGGTTGTCCGTTGGTTTAGGTGAAAATTTGATTCATACGCATAAACTATTAATGGATAAGGTTAGAGAGTTAAAAGTTCGCGAACTTCTGAAACGAATTCACTTTGCACAAAGTGATACGTATTTTTATTTAGTACTAGCTGTTGGTCGCGACTTCGTCCCCGTCGGATCTTTTTCTATTATTATGTTATAGCGAGTCAATCTTAGAAGATAGACATATACTGTCGCGGAATTTTTTTTAGATCATTTAAGGCGAAATAATTCTTTGATACATATTATTTTTGTATCTTGAACCGTTTTCGCAGCGCACGCAAAGAAAGCCCTCAAAGATGAATAATTTTCCCCGTTTTTTCCATATTTTCCGTTATATCTCTCTCTCTCTTATTAGTCGCAGCGTGATGTTATGTAGCCTAAAGCCTTCCTCGATAAGTGGTCAATTCAATAAAAAAGGAATTTTTCAATCCCAACCAGAAGTTCCTAAGATTAGTGCGTTCAAACAAACAAACAAACAAACTCTTCAGCTTTATATATTAGTATTAGTAGAAATCAGAATCTATCAGAAATTAAAGGCCTCCAAACACTAAGCTACCACTATGGGACAGACTTACGGCCAAATACTCATACGCAAATTAAATTTAAGCGCGCCTTAAGACTCGTAATTTTGACAAATCGCAACGGTTTAAGTTGTACTTAAATTTAAGTTGCGTAGGCTAACTTCTCGGCTATCAACCAACATGTGTAAAAAAAACAACACTACATATTTAGCTAATCGTAGCAGGATTAAATAGCTTTATTTCACAGAAGTGCCTGTTCATCGCGGCCAGCTATTTTGAGTTGGTGTTAAATGAATTTGACCTCAATGAACGTTACGGAGATAATTACACGATATTTGTGTTGCCAGTTACTGCAATTTAAACTATTTTAATTATTAATGCAAGGCTCTCGTTTAATTTTCATTTTCATTGCGTGCGTAGTAATTCATAATAATTGTTCATTGACTTGGATTGGATATTTATAAAGGTACTAGCTGTTGCCCGCGACTCCGTCCGCGAGGACTTTCATATAACCTTATAACCCTTTTTTCCAGTTAATAAGTAGCTTATGTTTCTCCCCAGGCTCTAGACTGTCTTTGTATCAAATTGCTTTCTAATCGATTCTGTAGTTTTAGCGTGATGGAAAGACAGACAGACAGACAGACTTACATTCGCATTTATAATATTAGTATGGATGTCTTCTTTTCAATAATCACGAACAAATCAACACCTTTTTAACATTGTAGCAATATTAAATTATCGTTTTAAAAACGTGACTAACACTAGCATCAATTACCTCTTAATTCTATTATATATACATTATACATAGTACTTATTTATTTATCATAATAATAATTCTAAGTAAGCTATGATGAATCAAACTTGTAGATACACACATAGAATAATAACATCTAGACACGCAATATGAGCACGCAAAGTGAAGCCATTTCAAAGTAGACAATTTTGTCTACTTACATAGATCGTCGTAGCAGTGCATCGCATACAAATTCGTAATTTATCGTAGATTTAAAATTTTCCACAGCTGTCGCCCGCGACTTCGTCCGCGTGGACTTTCATATGAACTTTGACCCCCCCCTTCCTCCCTTTTTTCTAGTTAAAAAATATACAGCCTATGCTACTCTCCATCTTTTCAACAAACTGTATGCTAAAAATCAGGTCGATTGATTGCTTAGCTACAGCGTGAAGTAAGGACAAACAAACACACTTTCACATTTAATATTAGTATGGATTTCTTATAGCAGTAATATTATCCGTTTGCTTGTGTGCGTGTCATGGAATATAAGAAATTTCTTTTTACACTTACATGTATACAGTTTTGGCTTCACTTTCCCGCTGACCTATTATTAAGGGACTATCAGTCTATGCGTTATACGTCTATAGATACACGTTTATAACCTTGGCTATGACAGAATAATCTCGCCATTATAACATACTTCGTTGGAATGTCATTAATTCTATACACAATGCATTTATAAGAAGCATTTTCCGTTAACTTATTAATATTAGCTCTTATTCCCTTGAAATAAAGGTCAAAATCGTCTGCTTATAGGTGTATGTATTTTGTCTTTCAATAATAGTACAAACACGTATTGTACTGTATTATAATTAAACAATATGGAGATATCGGAACTTGGATTGAGGTTATTTGTCATTATAAAACTATACTAATATATAATTATACAGTTGGTACAATTAACCTATACTTCTATACTAATATAAAGAAGTAAAGTTTGTGTGTTCGTTAAATTGTAAGGGGTAATCTCGGAATCTACTGAACTGATTTTAAAAATTCTTTCACCAGTACAAAGCCACATTATTGCTGAATGTCATAGGTTGTAGAATAAAGTTACAAAAATAAAAAAAGGATTATTAACGTTATGCCCAACAAAGTGGGCTCAGGTCGGTTAGTAGTGTATATAGAAGACAATGCAAGAAGATTTAAAAATGTGCTCATTGTCGAGAAGACTGATCGCATGATATTTAAAATAAAGAAAATTCTTAATACCTATATTTCATTAAAAAACATAAAAATTGCTCAAGCTACTAATATTATGAACACGAAAGTTTTAATACAATATATCTAAGTATGTTAGCAGCTCTATCACCCAAAAACTACTGAATTGATTTGGTTAAAGTTTTAAATAGGTAGATAACACCATAGTTTAAGTCATAGAATACTTTACGTACTAATAAATTTCGTATAAATCTTAAGTTTTGTATAAAAAGAGATTTTCCTGATAAGTAGGATAGGAATCGTAAAGCCTTGCCTTGCAAAAGAGAGTAAGCGGAACATTTTATATATATCTCAGTTAGTTATATCTCAGCTTAACCCTTATAGGTTAATCCTTGTCAGGAAGCAATAATTTACATTTTATACCAGTAAGAAACGCGGTTGATGTTCCAAGTAACTGTTTTTCTTCGCAAGCCACGCGCTTCGAGAAAATTCCTGTATTCTCTCGAAATGGTGTGGCGTGCGTTCTATGCCATACAAAACTTTTTCTTGCTTTTCTTGTCCTTTATACTAGTACTTCTTGTACTAGCGTAAGATATTTGAGAAGCATTGACAGTTATAACATATGGTGATTAAGTATAGTACCTACTTAATAATTATATATTTTTTTATTGCAATGCGTATTAATATTGCTTATATTTAAAGTTATAGTTAAAGATAGTCGAAAACAAATTATATTTCAATTTACGTGTCTCAATAAACCTTAATAAGCCAAGGATTTCTGTAAACCGGCTTAGGAAACCCCCTGCCCGGACAGCAAATGAAAAGTCAAATAAAATGCAAATTCCAAGCTAAATCTCCATTAAAGATACGACAAATTACCAAACACCATGTCTATGTAACCGGTGATGATTAATTTATTAGGTATTTGTTGATTTAAAATTATACTAGTTTAAAAAATGCAATTTTGATCTTTTGTACATATAAACTAAACGGGGTTGGTGTCGAAATTGCAGAAGCGCCACGATTCGGAGCGGCAAAATTTGTAACTAAGATTCACCCCTTTCACTACAGTGCTGCCATCTAGAGAAAGTAAATTAGAAAGTTTGAACCTATAACCGAACCCTTTCTCCGAGTTTGTACAACTTCTGCTACTCACCGCTAGGTGGCGCTTAACACAAATTTATACATTAGGCTTATGCATGTGTGCGTGACAGAAAGAGATCGCAAATGAAAAATAAAAAAGGAGTAAAATAGACAGCAATATGGTTATACAAAGGCGTGGTTACATGCATGCAAACGATTTTTTTTCTCGCAAAAATGGCCGGAACTTTGCACGTTCAGCTGTAGTTCGCAAAGTCGTAAGTGCAATTTTATTGCGGAGTTTTGAACTCTACTTCGTTGGTTCAAGGTCGAGTTTGCGCTCATACATTCAATTTCTTATGTTTTGCCACTGAGTTCGTGAAAATAATTGGCGTCACAGTCGTCGCGGCGTATCTAGAGAGAGAAAGTATAACGCATCTAACACAACGCTAGAAGAGAGCCTATGGCTGACCGTTATGAGAAGGGGGACGGTGAATTAGCGATGGTAGACGTTAGAAAGAGATGTCGCGAAAAAATGTGTGAAAAAAGCGATTTTCACTGAAGGTGTGCGGTGCGATAGAAATTACGGAAACGTGGGCGCGGTTTAAAAAATGCTTGGGGCGCCTGCGCTCTTGTTTATGCTATTCGGGGCCAGGGGGGAAAGGGATACTGTTAGTGGCATTATGTGACGAGTTGCAGTGCAACGGCACGCCGCCAGCGATCACTGACGCTGAGCAAAAACAAAACCACTAATTACTGCTACTAATATGTATACATGTGTGCGTAGTGCGGCTTCTAAATACAATGTGTGTTGTGTCAGAATACTCGTATAACGTGTGAAGATATTTCGGGTTGAGGTAAATAATTACACTGTTTGTGAAACGTAAATACGTACTAGCGAGTGTCCGATGTAATGGTTCGTTTCTAAGTGCGATTTCCCGCCAAAAATATTTCTAGATAATTTACGTACACGGGTCGTGGAAGTTAATTGCGGAGTTTAATTGATGCAATTCAAGTTGATATGGTAATGAAACAGATCATTAATATTTACCGTTAAATTGCTGTTTTAATAATAGCTATTACTATTCAAATACATTTATAATGCAGATAATATTTATGCACACTGTCAATACTGATGACTGTCTCGTATACCTACCTAGTATTAACAATATGGACAGAGATAAGTTTAAAATAATGCAATGTTTTTATTTCATCTACAAAAAAAATTAAGAAACAATTCTAGCGTAATATTTGCGAAAGCTTTACTCTCGTTTTATGAACGTTAAGGGATTCGAAATTTACTGAGTTTAATCATTTTAAATTAATTTAGATTCAAAATTGTTAAGCCATAACTTTAATTTATTGTGTGTAACGATTTAAACCTCTTTTCGATACTTAAATTCTTAGTTATTAAAACAGAAAGATATGCTCAAAGTAGTTTAAAAATACAGTTTTTGAATCTGCTTTAAAGTTTAATGTAGACTAGTTTAAAGTAGCAGGAACCTTAACATCTAAAAACTGTACCTCTTCTTATAAAATCTAAATCTCTTAATAAAACATTCATTTTCTCAATATTTCTCGTCAAGTGATAAAATTGTTGAAAAAGTATTTTATTTAACAATACCTATATTAAACTGTTAAGACTCCCTCATAATTTTAAAAAGTAAAAACTATTTAAGACAATTCGGATATAAAAATTCTAATTTTTAAATTACAATATTCATATTGCTTTTCTAAGGCAATAAATCTAATAAAAATGTTAAAAACGTAATTAATAGAACGACAAAAACCTTCCACCGTCTAATAAATCTCCTCAAAAGTTGTTCTCGATAATCGAATAAATGAGACAATTTCTTGTATCGGACAAATCTGGTCACAATAAATCTATTTTTATATTCGCCAAATGCTTAATAGTGGTTTATTTGAAATTATAATCGCCACATGGGTGGGGCAAAGACCAGAATATTTCGTATCACATCGATTTTGAATGGCCTCAAAAACTTACAGAGGCCTCTCAGTTTACAACATTAATACCGTACGTTAACATATTCTTCAATATCGCTTTTCTACAAGATACCAAAAGCAGTTTTAACAAATTTATTGGCCCGTTCAACCACTTAGTTTCAAGATAAAATTAGAGCCGTTACGAGTTTTATTTTCATCGCATTTGTAATATGTCCTTTAAGTTGCTCTATTCGATCGGTCTTCCGTGGCCATTCGTAAATCGCGCATTTCAAATAATCAATTAACGGTTACTTCGACTTAAATTGATGTACGACATAAAATCGGATTAAAAACATAGATAGCGAGTCTCATAAAATTTCAAGACACGGAACGTGAACGCGCACCGCTAACTATGAAACTAACGACCAGCGAGTATGAGTAGCGTTCTAACTCCTGTCCTATCGCACAATCCACAGTCCACACACATGCGTTACGCGCTCCAACTACTAATGATCGTGCGTCCCTTGCTAGCGCGCGGCGGGCGGCGAGCGGCCGCGGCGCGCTCTCGCTCGGTACATTCCAGCGGCGTCGGTCGCGCTTCGCTCGTCACGTCCCTAGCTCGTATCTAACGCATAGGAGCTAGTTTCGCGCGTCTCGTATTCAAAATAGGAACGTTAGTGATGGGAGCCGCGCGGCGGACGGGGGGTGGATGTGTGAGTGCGGAGGTGACCCTCCCCCGCGCGCGTCCCCCCCGCTCACCCCTACCGCCGCCGCCCCCCCTCCCCCGCCCCGCCGACGCCGACGCCACGGAGCGACTGGCGCGTTTACACAATCCGTTGGCATGGCGCGCTCGCCGCTCGTATCGCGTGGCGCCTTCTCGCGGCGACAATCGACGCGCAAACACGTATCATCGCCGTTTTTTTCTAAACATATGGCTGAAGCTCCACTCCGAACTTCGACGAGGTTCTTTAACTGCAGTGCGAGAAGATTTTGGAATTAAATTTACGTGAATTTTATACTAAAAAATAAATAAATAAAATAAATTTATTTCAACGTTGGAATATCACATTGAGAACCTGTGAAGTCGCTTAGTGTCGGCCAGTGCTAGTGCGGGATCGAGAAACAAAACCGATTTATCTAAAAAAATAATTTAGAAAATCGAGGAAAATACAACACTTAAGGTGAGTTTTCATTTTAATTTTATTTTTAATATTTTTGGATACTTAATATTATTTAATTTTTGGTGCTCTTCAATAAAATAAAACGAATACGTAATAATAACACATGGCAACAGTAAATTAGATAAAGCGGACTCGTACGTTTTTATCTTGTTGCTACGACATTGGGCTGTTCTTATCTATTGTGATTTGTAAGCAGATACCTGTACGTTAAAAATAAAAAAAAATATTTCAAATAAAATATTTTTTCTTCAAAAATTTAAAACGCAAAATTGTCAATTTAATCTGATGAATCATATATTACTTATTGGAATTTTAAGCGTGTAGACATAGACGTATAATTATTTTAATCGTGAAAATAAATTTCTGGATTCATAATTTTTAAAATATAGTATGTATAGTATGGATTGAAAATAATAATGTTCTTAAAATAAAACAAATTATGAAAAATAATCTGTTAATAAAATAATTGAATCTTACCTTCATGATAGATTTTCTGGAAAGCTATGCAATTATGCAATATTGAATAGGTGGTTTGACAATATATTTTAGTTGCCAGAGTTAAAAAACAGAAGTGACTATTTCAAGTTACAAGATATCTTCCAGTCAACCATAAATTCATTAAAATATATATTATTGTAAAAACACTAAGACAGCAAGAATAAACGATTTAAAAATATCACAATAACTATTAATTGTGAAGAACTATTTCGGGCGTGGAACAAAATTTAAAGTCTTATATCGTCCCAATAATTTGACGTGATGAAAAATAAGACCCATCGAAGGTTACAAAGTGGTAGCCATTTAATAGAGCCCAGTGATTAGTGGTCATCAACAATACTCGCGGCCTGACAGTTAATTGCTATTAATATAACTCAGATTTCAAAACAGAACCCAAAATCACTATCCTACTAATATTATAAATGTGAGAATGTATGTATGAACGTTTTTTATTCTTTCACGCAAAAACGGCTGTACTGAGTTGAAATTTGGTACGTAGATAGGGTAACCTAATGAAATACTTTTCATCTTGGTATTCCTCCGGGAACCGGAACTGTACATGTAAAATATTATAAAGAAGTAGTTTGTGCGTTTGTTAAATTGTAAGGGGTAATCTCGGATCCACTGAACCGATTTTAAAAATTGTTTCACCAATAGAAAATTCACATTATTGCTGAGTGTCATAGGCTATATAAAAAACCGAAAAGGATAATTAACATTATGCCCAACAAAGTTGGCACGGGTCAGCTAGTAATATTATATAATCTTAAATACTACCGTACTATAAGTTAAAGTAATATAAGTTTATTTCTTCTATGGATACTTAAGGGGCCAATAGAACTCAAAAAGTTGCTCATTTTTAGTTCAAAAGAAGCTTCAACCAATTTATTTTACGATCTACGAAACGCCGAAAATTAACCTAACCTATACTATCATTTGAGTTCATTTATCGTGTTTAATAGTATATATGTCATATATTCTTTCTACTTCTTTCCAAATATTAAAAAACACTATCTCTAAAATAGAACTAAGCGTAAAAAAAATATATTAGAAACAGTAATAAATAGCTGTATTTATATTTTTAAGCAGGATGTCCGCATGGAAATTGTTTTAATTGACATTTAGTGAAAGAGTATAACGAATTTTAGTGACGAATAAAAATTTTAATGTATATAAATTACGTGTCATGTTGTTTGTCGCGATAGACTCCTAAACTGTAGTTTGATCCAACTTAAAAGATAGGTTAGCTTACATCATAATATATGCGAGCAAAACCGGGGCAGGTCGCATATAGTATACACAAGGTCGGTATTATCCTGAAAAATGTCTAAGCTATTGAAAAGTATTGTCTGTTGTACAAAACTACAATTAATCGTTTACAAAAGTCGTTATTTTAAAATAAATAAATTTACTAGAAAAATAATGATAAACTATACATAATCTAGTTAAAAAAACTTATAAAATTCGGAGTAATTAAAGCTTATTCTAGTGTTTTGGTGGCGTCTATTTGTAATCTCAATTGTATATTCGTTTTTTGGCGCATTAAGTGATTTAATGTTTGATTGTGATAGTAAATTATGCAGCAAATTAGCCAATAAGTGTCCAGGAGTCTCACGAATGAAGAATTCATTCGTGAGCGCATTTTAGCGCCGTTCCGATTGCTCCAAGATTCGTCGAGGTTCTTCGTAAAGTTCACTATCATTTAACGAATGACAGAAAGAAACGACTGACCGACTCGACTACAGATGATTTGATGACGATTTTACTTGACTCATATCGCTTCTCAGATCTCTTGTATCTTGACCACATTATCTCTTATAACAATGACACTGGCAAAAAGCTAATAGAAAAAAAAAACTTTTTCATTTAAGTTAAACAGCAAACATTTTACAGCTTGTACAAACATAAATAGCAACAGTGTTCTAGTAGAAACGCAACTATGACGTTGTAGAATAGCTTTATATTTTCCTATTTTAATCCGGTCTCAGGTGCGTGCAATATTGCAACGTCTCTACAAAGCTCCATATTTTAATATAAAATCTCGTACGTGTTTAATATATAACATGTACTGTAAAACGTGTAACATCGGTGCTTAATCAGTATTGCTTTTTTATTTATGTTACGAATTATTTGTAGATTAAAAATACATAATGTTTTGTATGCTATTTACTTACTCACTGTCATTATATTAGATCTGAAATGTACAATGGATGATTTAAAAATAGGCATAGGAAACCTTTTTTATCAGACCTCTTTTCTATACTTTTCTGTCCTCGAGGGAGAAGGGGGTTGGACTCGCTCCTAATAATTATAACCTACCGGTGTTTCTTCGTCTGCTGAACTTGTAAAGTCGCTGTCTACGGTCCAATTCGTCTAGTAGGTACAATTCGTCTGCTTGCTCTCGCTTGCTTACTCTATCAAAATACCGACTATATCAAAAACGAATGGAGTAAAATTACCCACATTTGCGAAACATGCCCATTCCTGATGCCCAGACCTTCGCATGTCTGACAAATGTGAAGATATTTTGGATAGACAAGAAAATCAATAAAGACTGGATTTAAAAAAAGAAGTAATCTCGGTAAAATAAACAGTAAACTGCAGTACTGTTTATTTTACCGAGTAGAAAATTAATTTTTACGTTAAAAATATCATAAAATATGTTCATGTTGTTTAAAGCTATACCGTTTATTAACGTTATACCGTTGGTTGAAATTGACAATGTATAAGTAGTGCCTAATCGGATGTAACGCAATGAGTTTCATTATGTTATGTACCTACATAAGATATGATTTGCGGTTGTTCAATTAGTGGTGGTAGTTAGATAGTTATTTGTATCTATGTTAAATAGTTACAGTTATTTAACCATTAAATATATTTTGTGTTAAATGTTAGAAGTATTTTGTAAGACTTCTTTCTATAAGACCGTTCTTTCGTTGCTTTTTTCACTCTGTATATAATATCCTACCTGAACTCTTATACCAACTCTACTCTAACTCTCTCTTTTTTTTATTCTAGAACTTACTTCGCAAACTTTTTTATATTGTACATTAAACATACTTGAATGTCGCACGCTTTCACACTTTTTATATTATAAGTACTGAATTAAAAGTTAGGTAACTCTTATAGGTAAGTAATAATCTTACAGATTACTTACATATATTTGTATATCCGAAATATCACGTTACTTTTAAACGATATTATAAATAAAATAATTTAACCAATTGCTCGCCACGAAAACGTTAAAATTCACGAAACTGCCAACCGTAGGAATTGCTACAAAACATTTGAATGGACTTAACCAGGCGTTAAGTAAATCAAACAACGGGGAAGCATGCGAAGCGGTAAATACCGGGACAATGCCAAGACGGGAGAACCATAGAATGATAACGACTAGAACAGCAATTAGCACCCGAAGTGAAGCCTTTTCAATGTTGACAATTTTGTCTACTTACAAATCGTCGACGTAGTGCATCCCATTAAAATTCTATGTTTTTCGATAAGATTTAGAATTCAAATATATGAATTATATAATATTATGTAATATAATATTAATTATTTAATATTAGCTGTGTGCAAAAAGAGTAGGCCAGACAGATAACGACCGCAGCGCACAACACCGCAGATATTGGAAACTAATTCGGAGGATCAGTATTTATAAATTAAACTATTGAATAAATTGCACTAAGTTAACGTCAACAATACTATTTTAATCTTTGGTTTTATTTATATTTGCAAAGAAAACGAATATTGTTTACATTGTTATTATTTGACAGCTTCCGCAGAAGTTGTAAACGTTTTTTTTACACGTAAATCTCAAATCAGCAACATTATCGGTGGGCTTGTGTGCGTGTCGTCGAGTATAAGAATGTGATTTTTACACTCACATTTATACACTTTTTGGCTTCACCTACGGACCGATTATTAAAGGACTATCAGTCTACGCGTTATACGTCTATAGGTAGGACCTTAAGCGGGATTAATTTATTACGTTGTCAGCAAACGGCAGTCAAACCACGCGACCGAGATCGTAGAATAGAGCGGATTTCTTATTAGCTTACACTTTGTTTCAAACCTTATTATATTTACTTTATATCAGTGTCTAAAGGCTAAGGAAACTTTGCAGGTTAATTTCTAAATTGACTTATGACTTAGGTCTTATGGTTATGTAGTGGTTTATTAAGATTACATATTTTGTGGCTAACTTGAACACTGTTTTAGGTATTGAAAAAAGCATCGTTTACAAGATAAGTTTTTTTAATTAATTATGTCATAAATAACAAGGTCGTTATAATACTGAGTGTTTTCTTTCATTTTTCTAGCACGAGTACTAATTCAATTGAGTGAATTTCTATAAATTTTCAGATTCTTAATTAATTTTTAAAATGAGCGTAGAAAATTCATATAAGATTGTATCGGAGATTAATTATTTTTATTACTATTTTATTATTTACATTGTTATAATTTATCATTCTTATATTACTAAGTATAGAAGATAATATCAGATTTACCCATAAATAACATTATTTTCCGCTTACTAAACCAAAACCAACATTATATATTTTTTATTTTATTTATTCTATCAACTAAAATAGGTAAGAAAATAAGTAAGGAAGTAAATAGGAAAATAAATAGAAAAATAAGTAGGGAAGTAAATATTAAAATAACTAGAAGAATAAGTAGGGAAATAACTAGTATAAGAAGTAGAAAAATAAGTAGCTAGGATGTTAAATATCCCCAAGTCCCGTCCTCATCTTAACTCGATTTGGAATAAACTTCTCTGGGTCAATGGACCCAGAGAAGTTTAAGAGCGCCAGTAATGACTGGCGCTCTCAGATTTCATTAAACATGGCGCAGCCGGATTAAAGACGATTTTATCTTGATTATGAACTTTTATAGTCTGCGCGAGTAATTTTAGCTGGATTCCGTTAGCGTTTTTTATATAGCAACCCCAGCTTTATATGCTGTGCATTTTGGTGCTTTAAATGTCAAAAAGGTTTTACAGTCGATTTTATCTGACTGATATTGAAAACTTGTTTTAATATTTATTATCTATATCTTGCTTGTTAATCTATACTTTTATACTAATATTATAAAAAAGTAAAATTTGTGTTGTTGTTAAATTGTAAGGGGCTATTTCGGGATCAGTAGATACTGAACCGATTTTAAAAATTCTTTCACCAATTGAAAGTGACATTATTGGCTATACAAAAAACCGAAAATAATTAACATTATGCTCAACGAAGTGGCCACGGGTCAGCTACTTTCATATAAGTAAATAGTATTTAATATTAATTTAAATATATTTTAACACTAGATATTAGGGTTTAAATTGTTTTATTTTTAGTATATAACAAAGTAACTTCATACTAGAGTACATTTAAGTGCCCTACTGAAGTTTTCAGTGAACAAGTAGAGACCGTAATTTTGTTACTGTTTACGCTTGAAGCAATCCCTTGTACTAAGCAACCTTACAGCGTCAAACTTAATTGAAACTTTAACTTAATCGTGAGTTAAACTCATGTAAATGATGTAATAGTTCTTTGGCGAAGCTGAATATACTATAATAATATAAATTATAGTATATTCAACTTAATAAAACTGGATTTGATTAATTAATTCATAATACGACAGAAATAAAAGAGCTACGCTTCAAAAATTTCAGCTCAAAGTAGATAGAAGTAGATAGAAATGTAGTATTAATTTTTTAAGTCAAAATATAATTACCATATCGTCGTATTCATATAGAAGATGGAGTCTTGGGAGTTGCCAAAAACGATTATTTATCTGTATTGCAAAAAACTTTACCGCGAATTTATAAGTACCCAGTCGACAAAAAGCAATATGTGAGAGAACTACTTACCGACTCTATTATTTATGGGCAAGACACCTGAGGCCATAAATAACTGTAGATATTTTTTCTTCCTTCGAGCTACGAAAAATACTTAGAATTTATGTACCTATATACTATTGGGTGATGTTTCATATACATATATTGTTTAAAGACAGCTTACTTGAACAAAATAGAAAATAATAGATTTTAATATAAATAAATTTAAATAATACAGCTAGAGCGCTTTGTTGGCAGATTAAAAATGCGTGCAAGTCATACAACTTAGTACAAAGTACTGGCAACTGAAAAAAAAAGATATTAAAAAGACGACAGTCTCGCTAAAACTGCATGCGACAGCTAAGTAAGGAAAATTTGAGAAACCAACTTCGCAAAATAAAACTTCTTCTTTCGAGAAGTGTGTGTTCGGTGTTCGCTCCGAAGAAGTTAGGACGGCAAGTTTTAGAATATTCTAGATGGTAATTATATAGTATGAAAGAATGCTCGCCTTAACTTGCATTATACCGTTTAAAGAACTCTTCCATAAGTTTAAAAATTTTAATTTACTTTCCGCTGTTTTTGAAGTAGATGCAAAAATAGATTTAGACTACGTCATAAAATAGGAGTCTTTAACCATGAGATACCTATATTACTGAAATAAAAAGATATAACCCGAAGTTTAATTTACATGACACAAATATTAGAAACCTAAAACGGCGCGGCTTTTCATTAGTTTCCGTCACTTTGACATAACAGAAGAATAAAAGAATTGATGACATGTCTAGTTGAGTTTAATTAAGCCCACACTTTATTAATTCGACTGAGACGAAACTTATTTTTAAATACATAATTTGGCTTTCTTATATAGATCCCTAAATTATACATAATTATTTTTTAAATAGCCTTCATATCAGTCATTAGATCTGTCCAATCCATGCGAACACAAATGCGAATTTTTACGACCAAAATAATTGTCTAATCTCTACAGGTTTCAATAACCATTACCCATTTTGAACTATACCAAATAGCTGGAAGGTTGGGCTTGTACAAATAATTAATTTCCTTAAATCCACTGCACTGAAAAAAAACAATTACTTTTAAAGATTTTCGTGTCCAATACAATCACCGTTACATAACGATGCAACTACGTAAGCGCTATGAATCGCTGATCGAATACCATTCAAGTCTTATGCGATTTTCCGATGAAAAGAGGATTATATTAAATTTGTGTCAACACGTACCTACAGTTGCGTAATCGTTTAAAGGGAAATAAAATTGTGGGTACGTTTTTGTTTGATGAAAAATCAGTACACGAAAAAATATCATAAACAGAGTTAAAAAAAATGTAACGATCCATATCAATAGTCATCTTATAAAACTATTATCATTTAGTACGAGTGGTGGTAAAGTTTTCTAAAATATTGAAGCAAATAAAACATTTACTTACAATTGTTACAATGTACAAACGTTTTACTAAATTTTTCCCTTTATCAATCATGAATCCTTTAAAGTTATTATTCAATAATACTGACGTATTTATATTTTAAAATAATGTTAAATAAAATATTTAATAAGAATACGAACACGTAAAAATCAACATTTAAAACAGTTTTTTGATGGAATGTAACAAACATTTTTCTCAAAATGTAGAATTAAAATATTCTCGTGGCCAGCTTGATTTTTCAGCGTCTACTTTCAGCGTATTCCCTTTTCTAGACTTTTAATATCGCGTTCAAGCATACCAGAGTTTGCACTCGAAGACAACATTTTACAGGAAACCACTCACTGAAGAGTTACCTACTCTTGAAAATGTTCAATGAGATTTTTTATAGTCATTAATATTTCGCTATCGTAGAGAAATATTTTTGCGTCATTTTTGAATTTAGAAAATATCCAATGCAACGTTATTATAAAAAATATGTTGATTTGTCTGAAACTGATATTTAAACAGTTATACTCACTTATGATATTATATATAGTTTTAAATTCAGCTTTATTATGATTTGAGTTCTATAAAGTTTTTCAAAATTTTAAGCCTTTTAGAAAGTCTTTAATAAATGTATTTACGACAGTCGGCCATGTTTGTTTAAACGTCACACAGAAAGCTTGTTTTTTAAACAGTTTTACATCGATTCATAAGAAATAACACCTTCAAATCCTAACCTAAGATAGAGGATTAGCTTACAAAGTGACCCCAAAAGATTTGACGATAAAAAGAACAATATTTCACTTAATCATACTAACAAGTCAGACTTCAAACCGACTTGATTAAACGAGAACTAAATATAGACTTCAATTGCTTGTATTTACCGAATGTTTGCGAAGCGTTCGAGGCTCTTAATTCTGCAGGAATGAACAACCAAAACAGACATGTAAAATCGGATTTGATACAAATGCGGCTTGCGGTCGGAATACTGAACTTTAAACATTCAGTTACAGCTCATAGTCGGTCGTTAAACAAAGGGATTTATTTACGTTTTATCATTTGCTTGCTTCAATAGTAACTTTAATATTATGTAGCGTAGAATAAAGGTTAAGGTATTAAAAACCTTCCTATGCTTGACTTTGGTATTAACTTAATAATTTGTAAAATAGGTAATTTTCCTGCTTTTTGTTGTCAGAGTTTAAGAATTGTTTTTACCTCTCAGTTAAAACGCATGGAATAAAATACTTTTGAAATTTTATACGAATTATTTATGAAATAGCTTATGCATTACCATATTGAATCAACTCTAATACCAAGGACATTCTTAAATATAATCCAAAGCCTAGTGGAAACTTACATCCTCAAAAACATCAGTCAAATTTTTAAAACATAAACCATCGCTTCACCGTTGATTGATTTCTTGTAGCGTATTTATTTCAACAAAATAATGGTATATATAATTCTTGTTATTGTAATGTCTAACGCCTGTGCAAAGAGCTTACATAAACTATTCTACGGAAAGCCTTCCCAATCCTCATCAACTACATTATTGACACAGAAGACGGGTCCTAAGCTCCATAATCAATAATTCGTATTCGAAGAAAAGTTTTATTGAACTTAACGAAATGAGAAATAAATAGGATAATACATTAGGTATTTATCAAGTAAATGGTTTTACATGTGTGTTTTTGCGATTAGTTAAAACTGGAATGATTTAAATTTCATATTCGTTCGATAATTAAGTGTAAGATAATTTTATTAAATAATATAAATAAAAAATAAACCGACTTCAAACTAAAAAGCAAAAAATAAATTTGCTTCCCACAAAATAATACGCATTTTCATTTAGTATATAGAAATTATTTAATAGTAATTTAATAATTTTGAAGTCGTACTTATTAAGAACCTAAGAAAGAGCCATCATGAAGCAAACAATCATTACCTCGGCATCACTACAACTACTGCGACGTCACTCTCTGCGACATACATATAAACCTTTTCTTTTTTAATTTCTCTAAGATTATTTATAGGTCTAATTTTGCAATAATATTATTGTCTAATATATGTAGACTTATATACTTATATATGTAGCAGCTAATAAACGATATATTGTTACCATGTTACAATATAAGACAAAGGATCGGAGCATCTCAGCTGGTAATAGCCTTTTAATTACAATAGTTCCGTAAACTATACACAAGGCACAAGTTTGTACGTAAAAAGTTATAACTTCCCTAACGTAGGCTAGTTTCGAAATATATCGGAGCTTGAAGCTTTAAAGTACTATAAGTAGCGTCACGAATCTTTAGCGCTGAACGAAACCTGCGCAGAAGTTAAAAATAAGGTATTGGGGGGACGGCACGGCGCGCGGGGCGCGTGATCGTCGGGTGCGCGAGCGTCGATTGGTTCCCCAGTCGTGTTGTCTTTCTCGCACCAATACGTCAATTACGAGCGCGATTTTACCGATGCGCAGCTATTCTCGTCCAGCGCTAAACATCCGTGCCGCGACCTATACATGATATGTATGGTGTAGTAAGCAGTAGCGACTTGTACAGACAATTTCAAAATACAACTATAAAGTATCTTTATTCAACTAGTTCACAAATACTACACTTTGAAATGGTAATGATATTAACAAAACAATGAAATTAACCAGTAGGGTGTGGAAAGCAGATTCTACAAACAAATCATCCTAACACTATATTCCACTATATCCTAACAAAATAATATTGACAAAGACAAAAATAATATCATTAAATATTATAAGTGCAAAAGTAATTATTAAAACTATTTCTGATATGTACACGAACTTCATAATTATTATAATTAAAAAATCATATTGGTTTCTTGTTAAATTAGTCTATAGACGGTCGGTAAAAATGAGGTAGGTACTAAAACAGTATACAATATAAGCAAATTAATTTGACCTACGTTCGCTTATTAACCTATTATACAAAACATCATAAACAACTCAACATTGGGGCCATGATATAATAGCGCTATTACTTTGATAGGAAATCAATACATTTTCATAATAGAAGGTTAGCTAATGTGAGGAATTTCCACCTTTATAGCTCCCACAAAAATATCTCTATAGCTATATTGAACTATTAATTAAACGATTTACAATACAAGTTGATATATATTGGTAATACGAAGTTAATTGGATTAAAAATATTCACACTTTCCGTTATAAATATGAGAGATCAGATACACCAATAATTATAAATAAGCAACAGTCGTTAGCTATACTCATTTAATTTTTTGCTATGCAAATAGTTTCTATGCAAATCAGCAAAAATCACAATTCATTAATAAAAAAAACAACAGCTAATATTATATGAAAAGTATATAATAAATATATCTAATTAGTGTTCAATCTATATACTAATATATAAAGCTAAAGAGTTTATTTGTTTGAACGCGCTAATCTCAGGAACTACTGGTTCGAATTGAAAAATTCTTTTTTTATTGAATAGACAATTTATCGAGTTACATAACATCACGCAGCTCGCTGCGACTAATAGGAGCGAAGAAATAATGGAAAACCAAATCAACGGGGACGAAGTCGCGAGCAACAGCTAGTATAAAATTACGACGAATCTGACTAAAATCCATCACACAATGCATAAGTTAGGGATGACAAAATGTCTTTTAAAGTTCAATCTTTACGAAAAAGGTTTTCTTGTCTCCGCAACTTTTCCACGGTAAAGTATCGGACGACACGACGTCACAAACGCCGAACTTTTAAAGTACCTATTTAACAAAAGGATGTGTTGAACTGCTCGAAAAACTGCTGAATTAAAATTAAGTCCGCGCTGAAACTTAAAATGAAAATTCTTCAGTGCTTCTTAAGTTTGGTAATTTTATTAAATTTAAGACTTGTTAAGTCTGGAAACACAATGTTTCGCACAATGCCGTGTCAATAGAGTTACGCTTACAAAACTGGGACAGCAAATAAATCTTTAACAGGATGTACAACCAAAATATGATAATATTATATAGGTACATTGAAAGGGTACTTTTACTTCATTTAGTAGTTAGTACCTAATAAAACCTTTTTCATACCACCTACTAATGATTATAAAGATTATCGAATTGTTATCTTACGCCGTTATTGAGTAATTTCTACAGTGTTCATTTATGAAACTGTTATAGTAACTGCTTATAATATATAAAACAAACTAACATACAAAAAAAAGACACCACAACCTGAAATGTTCTAGTGTTAAGATGTTTTGATGATGATGTTAGGATGATTTGATTGAATGTGCTAATACGATAGTGTAGCAATCACAAATAAAACATAAAGGATAGTCTTGCCAGCGTTTGCATTACAGCATCCTCTTTTTAGCGTTAACGATCATCAGCTCTACAGTCTAAATCCACAAAAAATCGTCTTTAAACCTATAAAGCTCTAGCCGGTAACTCGCCACAAAATTACGACATTAATCTCCATAACGGCTCCATTCAGCGCCTGTGTCGTATAAATTTCTGATAACCGACCGGTATTGCCCGCTTACAATAAATACAA
>DWAJ01001865.1:0-20053 GCA_018238005.1 Eurema mandarina | reverse complement strand
CTGCGCGAAGGGTCGTGGGTTCGATTCCCACACCGGAAAAATATATTTGTAATTTACATTTGTATTTTTCTGGGGTCTGGGTGTTGCTATGTATTGTATGTATGTATTTACAAAAGAAAAGTATGTAATTTATGTAATTTAATTTAATATTATGTAATTTATTCCGATATCTAGTTGCCATAACACAAGCTTCTGCTTAGCTTGGAACTTGATGGCGTTGTGTATAAATGTCCTGAAAATATTTATTATTATTATTACTTATTTACGTATGGCCTTTTTACAATTTAAGACTAAATCTATATACATATGACATACATTTTTACGCAGTAATAAAAAAAAAGTTTAAGCTTACTGTGGTTCCAGTTTCGTTTCCAAGAATTTATACAATCTTTTGGTAACCCATGAAGCATTTTTCGGCTGATATCTCTTTGGAGGTTTATACTTGAGGTCTTCCAAAACCTCTTCTGGCAGAATGTCTAAAGGTACTAAATATTTATTTGTTTTTGTTTTGGTTTTATTACTACTATTAGTCTTTATCGCACGTCTAATAGGTGGCCTTTGCGGTACTTTAAACAAGTTATTAAACTTTTGAGATGATGTTTTAAGCGAGTTTCTTATGTCTTCCTCCTAAAATAAATCAATGAGAGTGGGTATTAGAAAAAGTAATACAAATATGATTAGATAGATTGGCAAATGATGAATAATAAGCAGGATTTGAATCTACGAAAATAACTTTAGAATCTAAAATTTGTGAATTGTTATAATAACTTACGATATCGTTTAAAAATGTCAGTTTATATTTCAATGAATAAAAAAGGAATACCAACCATTTTTCGTTTTCTTTCTATGTTATCAGTTTTGATCTTTTGTAAATACATTTCGAGTGTTGTTTGACGTGTTCTCTTGGATACCTCGTGATCTAATTCTTGAGCGCTCTCGTCGAGTTCCATTTGATCAGCAATGTGATCATCCACGTCATCATCTATTTGATCAGCCATACTTTCAAATTGAGGGTATTCTGTGGAATTTGCTTGCGGCATTTTACTTATTTCCTCATTATCATGTAAATTAGTTTGTCTTTTCGCGGATTTTTCCATAACTAGTGTGCGCAATGACTTTCTAGGCGTAAAATTCTTACCAAACGTCTGTCTCATAGTTTTTCTTGTCGTTCTATGAGAATCCCATCCAGAATTATTAGCGCTAGAATCTCTATTTCCATCTGAAAATTCAATACTCTCTCGCACTGGCGCAAGGCTCGGGCGTATATCTAGATTCTTTAAAATTACACTCTTGGTCTTTCTAACGCTTGTATTGCGACCCTTCATGAAAAATGATTCACTTTGACTTGAATTTTTCTTCAAAATTGCTTCAGGAGATTTAATATTATTGTCATTTTTTATTACCTTGTTTGCTTTATCCTCATGTGGGGAGTTAGAGATTGCGCTAATTCGATCGTTATCATGCGAATTTTCGTTCATTCCCTCACTGTCATTACATTCGTCTACTTGATGTTGATTGTTTGTTAGAATGTTGTTTTCCACATCTCCAGATTGATTATTAGGTGAATCTGTTTCATTATTATCGTTTTCTTGTTCAACTTCACTTTTGTCTTCCTCATGTTCTATCAAACTTATTTGTGGTTCTGCTTCACTCTCCTCTTGTTCTTCTGCACTCTCTTCTTGCTCCGCTTCACTTTCTTCTTGTTCCACTAGACTTTGTTCCTGTTCCAATTCACTTTCTTCTTCCACTTCAATTTCTTCATTTTCCACTTCACTCTCTTCTTGTTCTTCTGCGGTATCTTCCTGTTGCACAGCACTTTCTTCCTCTTCAATATTTTGTTCTTCGCTTTTACTTTGTTGATTATTTTCACCTTGATCAACAAAATCCTCTTCCTGGTCACTATCAGGCATGTTTTCATTGTGATGGTTGACTTCATCATGCTGTTCAATAATTGTGTTATCATTGTTTTCAGAGCTAACATCCTTAGGAGTATGATCATTATTCTTACAATCTAATTCTTTTTCTTTTTCCATAGTCGTGTTACTCTTTTCACCTTCGATATGTTTATCATCTTGTGTTTGGCTTTTATTGGTTTCTTGGATCATGCTCATTGTCTTGTTGTTATCATTTGTATGTGCTTCTGATTTTTTATTTGAATTATCTGATCTTCTATCGTCATCTTCTTCATAGAGAAGCCTGCTATTTTCAAGATCATCTTCACTTAACTGTTCATCTATATTAGGAGCATTATCTTGATTTTGTTCTAAAATTTCGTTTATTGTATTACGTGTAATTTTGCTTACATTATGTGTGTTTGATTTTGAATTATTTTTGTCGTCGACTGTTATATATTGCGTTTTATTAATGGATTTGTTAGATTTATTTTTGGACTTTGTAGTGTTACTAGTATCAGAAATGGATTTTGAGATTAATAAATCTTGTTTGTTTAAAGGAAAGTATATAGAACTTTTTTTGTCCATTGGGCCTTTAAGATTTACATCATCCTCACCAATATCCAACAACTTATCCAAATCAATATCTCTTTGCTTTCGTAAAGCATCTGTCTTGGATTTATTATTTGTTTCACTATCATCGAGCACTTTACTGTGCCTCAGTCTTTTTGGTGTTGTCTGGTCCTCAAACTGATGTTCTACCATTGTTGATGAAGGTAATAACTTCCAGTCATCCATTTCTGTATCTGTGATACTCTGTGCAGGGGAATTCATATTCGATACAGCACTATTCCGTCTATTTGAGAATGATGGTCTTTTGAGAGTAAAGACTTTTGGTTGTATATCAGGAATTTCATCATCACTATCAGAAACAATAAAATCAATGAACATATTTTTACGTTTAGTTGCAGGTCTATTGCCAAATAAATTACGATTCTGATTTTTAGGTTCTACTTGTGCAATGCTTTTTTCTGCTGCAGTTTTATTTGCAGATACACTGAGTAATGCCGCTGGGAATACTGGTTTAGATCTTTTTTCCCTTTGACTGAATAGATTCTTAGGTTCAATACTGATATCTTTATAAGCTTCTACACTGCTTTTTTGTGCTCTACTTTTATTAAGGGTTTCTCTGTTTTTTATGATACTGTTATACTCCATTCTTGCAGCATTTTCTTTTTCAGCAAACAACTTATGATGAGGTATGATAATACTTGTAATAGATTCTCCATCACTGCTGTCTTGCATATCGATAGTGTAGTTTTTCTTTTCTTGGCTAAAAAAAACAAATTGTTACAAGGTTTGATCTCATTGCGAGCTTAGTAAAATATCAAATACACAAACAGCTGAAACACCATAATATATGGACTCGTTGGTGACAAATGGCGACTGTTGAGACGTATCTCGCTAGAGAGCCCTTGAAATTCAAGAAGACTAACATATAACAAAACCTGCTTATAGTAAGAGATTGATTGCAGATATGCATAGAATAAAAAACTTAACTTTTTTAACTGTTTAAGAATGTTTTCAAAGCATATGGTATGATGTAAGATGTAGAAATTATGGCAGGATATACATTACTATGGAATATCATTATTCTTAAAAATAATTTATAAGTATTTTAAATTAGAATATGTACATTTCACATACCTTAACACTTCCATATCAAACTCATCAATTATATTATTAAACTCAATTATATCCTTGCTTGGTAGGACATCAATGACTTCTCTGGAATTTTCACCTAAATTTTTCCACCAACTTCTTCCTGTGAATAAAAAACCAATCTATAGGGCTATGGCAGTACATGTTGTCAATTTATAAAAAGTATGTTTATTTTAATACACTAACATCTAAAGCTCTGGGTAAAAATCTTAAAATTTCTTATTGCATAAACAATATTTACAAGAAGTGCGTTTTTACCATCATGCAATGTTGCTGATACATTGGTCCCGCCTCTTGTGGTTTTACCAATGGATATTAAAAGAATAATTTATTTGTATACAATTTGGAATAAAAAATATCTAACTCGCTCATACATCAAACCATGTTTAAGATTCTTTAATCCATGCAATCCTTCAATAAAAAATCTTAGCCTTTTTCCTAACACTTAGCATGAGTTAAAATTATTAATAGCAAGTTGTGTACTTACGGCTAGGAGCAATAATATAACTGTCATCATTCAGTACAGATCTTCTAGTTATGGGTGATGCTTCAAAGACATTCTGTATAATGGATGTTAGACGAGTTGAAGTGTTGGAGCAAGCTGGTGATCCCACACTCCTACTTGATCTCGGTCTATATCTCCTGGGTGTTATCGCGCCTTGAGACCGCGCTGGCGACGGTATTCTCGACTTGTTTGACATTGCTACAAGTTAAATGCACACTTAATTTCTTAATTTTACAACTATTACCTAGTATGTAGATAAGCATGTTTTATTTCATAGAAAATTAAAATGTTACGTATTATAAATTAGCAAATAGAACAATCTAGATCAATATCGTTTGAATATGTTTAAATTCGATTACTTAGTTATGGAGACAATAAACTCACTATGTTATGTTCACTTATATTATTTGTGTAACGTATCAGATAGGTAGTGTTTTAAACCTAAGTTATTTTAACAGTTAACACCATTTATTTCTTTACAATATATTTATTACATATTTATGAAAAATATCCATATTCCACATTAAAGCAAGTTATTTTAATTTTTAAAACAAACCAAACAATTAACAAACCGTTTCTTTACTGTCAAACTAAATTTGAATTAAGTACTTTCCGTTTGACGTTAGTCCCGTAAATGCTCAATTACTATGTAATGTATTTTTGAAACTGATTTTTTATAAAATGATATAAAATGATATATTTTTATGTATGTTAACATAAACATTGTGCTGTACAAAGCACATTTATAAAAACTATAATATGATTCCTAAACTTATTTGTTAATAATAAGTAAAATGAAACGGAGCACGGACTCGAATTTTTTTTGCCAATTTAGTCTTTAGGTCTAGTTATTTGGATATCGAGTATAGCCTAGTTTTCAATTAAAGAATTATTACGCATAGTGCGGAATAATGTACTAAGTAGTGCTTTCACTCGATGCGTGCAATTACATGTTCAGTGGTAAACAATAATTTAACAAATATTTTTCTTTAATTTGACATTGATCGAAATGTCGCACTATGCTGTTATTGGAAAACTAGGAATGTGTTTATGTGCATTGTATAGATTAAAGACAATTAAGGTAAAATATTGTTACGAAGTTTGAAGACGTACATAAGCAATATTTAAGTAATTAAAATATAATGCTCTATTCAAAAATTCTGTAAATATTTGAAGCATCTTCCCATTGCCGTTATCAACAACGAGCGAAAACGAGCAAATAGATTACGTCTGTCGTATGGGCCCCTCAAATATTTTTTATTCTGTTTTTTAATAATTTTTGTAATAAGTTAGAGTTTCTTTCATATAATATTCATAGTTATAATTCTTTGAGCATAGTGCGCGTCATTTATGTTTAGCGATTGACGAGTATAGCTGCGCATCGGTAGAATCGCCCTCGTAATTGACGTATTAGTGAGAGAAAGACAACACGTCTGGGACAACCAATCAACGCTCGCGCTCTCGACGATCACGCGCCCAGCGCGCCGCGACGCTACCTCGATATGTACCTTATTTTTGACTTCTGCGCAGGTTTCGTTCAACGCTAAAGATTCGTGACGCGTACTATAAATATTAATTAATTTAATTACGAACTTAGCATCTAATAGTAATCTACGTTTTTTATTATAATATGGCTGGCTGCCATCTTTTAATTTCATTATTAAAATTGATTTATTACTGATTAATTATCACCTATTGAACGACCTATTAAAATCGATTAAACTGTAAAAATATTTTTAGATATTGAAATTTAAAGCCTTTTTAGGATATTCGGTCCGCCGTTAGTAAAGCCAAAACTGTTTAAATTAAGGTGTAAAATGCACGATCTTTTACTCGGAAACACGCACACAAGCCCGCGCATAATGTTGCTGCTATAAGGAAGTTACCCTATAGATCTGGAAAATTTGAAATCGACGAAAAAAAAGCATAATTTTGATGCTATGAACTGTGGCGACGATCTATTGAAGTATAGTTGAAATGGCTTCATTTTGGGTGCTCATACTGCGGTTCTAGGTGTTATTATTCTATGATTCGGGACATATAGTGCCCTCCTCTGTCTCTCCAAGGGCTGATGCAGACTACACACAAAGATAGCAATGTTTATGACAATGAAAATGCTACTTAAATAGTTTTCCCTTGAAGTCTGAGTAAAGATGACGTAATTTAAACTTGTTTGATTAACAAAAGATATAAAGTAACATTTTACTTCTCGTCTCATTATTTATCGTACTTTATTTCTTAGTATTGTGTCTGTGCAAAATGGAGAAAGATGTACAATCTAAGGTCAGGTACCAACAGTGAATTTCTAAATAAATAATTTAAGTTTCTTAATGTTGCTAGGAATAAAATTTTTAAAATGTATCTACGTAATTTAATTCAGATAATTATAAAAAAGAGTCTATAAATCTGTTTGTTGGTATATAATATTAATTCTAAATAGTCGAAAAAGTATTTATTACATTGTTATTTAATACCTAGAGGAAAGAAGTCATATAAATATAATAGTAAGGCCTGTAGGAAAGAGCCTTATCACAACAGAGAGATTCAGCATCAAGCCAGGCAATTTTTATTTAAGTTTTAAGTAATTATTTGTGATTAACTTTATTCTTTTATTTAAATGCTTTCTTGACAATGGGCCTAAAGAAAAAGAAAAAAATACAGAGTAATTCCTTCTTTCAGTAAGTCAGGTGCGTTGTGCATTTAAAAAATGGAAAATAATACGTACCTATCTATCAGTATTTATGGAAGTCTGCGGATTCATTCCAGCTTAGCGATATTTTATCAAAATAGATCTAATTAACACATTGTATCGGCAGAACATTTTCATTATAAACAAGCTGATATATTTCTAATGTTTTAGTTCAAAAATTGATCTTGGACGTATTTCCAAATACTTTCGCTCGACATAAGATAATCAGTTGTTCAAAGAGCATGAGTCTCAAAAAAGGTTAAACCTTTCATTTTACAAAGTAACTCTAGGGGAAAAATAAATAATTCAGCGACATCGCCCAAATAAAATACTGCCGACTAATGCGGTCCAATTTTTTAGTACTTTTCCTCGATTGCATAGTCCCTATATGTGATTTTAAGAAAAAAAAACGTAGAACTCAACACTTAGTAAAAGAACATCTCAATTTATGTATGTTATGCTATATTATGTATGTTATTTATATGATTGATAGCGTTACTAATATCTAAATACAGCTTCAATGATTACTGTATGTTTTTTTTAGCCTAATGATCGTTTTCCTAGAATAGTGATTATTATTATTCTCACGGAGTTTTGTGAGAGATTTTCATACTCAGGAATGAGAGGTAAGATTTTAGTAAAACGGCACACAATGTTGATTTGTTACTTTTGCTTTTCTAATTATGCCTTTTTGTTGAAGCATTCCTGACACTATACTTGCGTAGTAAGCTCGGATATAGCGATGAAGGCGCTACGGAGACGTATCATATATTCAGTACTTTTGTTTACGTATTTCCCATTATTGGAGGGATACTTGCTGACAATTGGTTGGGGAAGTTCAGGTATTATGTACTAATACCTTTATAATTCATTTTAACAGTATATACATGTGCATAAAAAAAATACTTTTTTTTCTAGGACTATTCTTTACATGATGTTTATTTACGCTGCTGGAAATATTTTAGTAGCTGTTGCTGCAATTCCTAATTTAGAGCTTCCAGCTAGGTAAGAATCAACATTCAATAAATCAATGAGTTTTAAAAGCTATTGAAAATTTAAAACATACAATTTGTGAACTGCACATTGAAATTATGTTGTTATTAAAATTAGTATCGTGATTCGTACCATGAAAATAATATAGCTATAAGCTTTTTTTATATATTATTAGTTACGGTCCATAGACTGATTGAAGATAATTGTTTGCTTAACAGTATCGTCTTTCATTTCGTCGGTTTATTGTACCAACATTTTTTGTCTATTAATTAATGCTAAAATTAATAGAAAACTTTCAAGCGTAAAAGAGTATTTACAGGCTATGTACATTACTCGGTCTTTTCATGATTACCCTCGGTACGGGAGGGATTAAGCCTTGTGCATCTTCGTTTGGCGGAGAACAGTTCATCTTACCTCAGCAAGAGAAGCACTTAGCCGTGTACTTCAGCATTCTGTATTTTACCTTGTGTGTTGGAAGCCTGATCGCTAAAACCGTCTCACCAATATTGAGGTCAGAAGTGCATTGTTTTGGGGAGAAAGACTGTTATTCTTTAGCGTTTGGTGCACCAGGATTGGTCGTTTTAACGGCTATAGGTGAGTACAAAACGTATTTTTAAATAAAAAAAATGCAATCGCTGTACCTAATGTGTGTTGATGAATTAGTTTGTAGGGAAAGGATCTTCTAATCGAATAAGTAGTATCATTGATATATTTCCGGATGAATAATGCTACTGACATATACTATCACTAGCTGTTGCCCGCGACTTCGTCCGCATGAACTATCATATAAACTTTGACCCCTTCTCCCTGTCAACACCTCGCGCAAGCTTTTGGGGATTGATAAAAACAGTACGTCCTTCCCCAGGCTCTAGACCATCTGTGCACTAAATTTTGTCTCTTACCGAACGTTCGTATTCACCATACAACTTTGTATATTTATCAATCAATCTCAAGTCACTTCCGTGACTTATTAACGTTACTTAAGCAGGAATTTTACATTAAAAATATATTTATAACTATTACGGAAAATTTGTGGACATGGCATGCAAAATATTTATTTACGGTAGATAAATACAAACAACGTTATCATCCTCTTCCATAGGAATATTTGAAGGGCGTTTATTTTAAGAAATTGTTCTTAATATAAATTGTTTATTGTAATTTCTGAATGTTTATTATCTGTGTACAAATATGCCACGTCTGTTAGTATTTGTTACAACAAAATGATAACAATCATGACGTTATATTTAAACAAGATAAGTATAAAGCATATATGAATATGAATTAAAATAAGAAATGAAGAAAATGCGCGTCATTTTCCTATTGTACATAGAACACACACGTGACTAGAAAGAAAGTCGCAGGCTTTTTGCGTGTTAAATAATGAATATCTCTAGTCTGTCATACATACTTTATTCCTATGTCCAAATTCCAGAAATTACACTTTTAAAAAAAATACATATTATATATTTTTATATATAATAAGGGTGCCTCAACCTTTAGTATGAAAATTGACGGCTACCACTTGGCATTTACATTTTATTAAACTACCTTCTATAATGTTCATTTACATGGAATAAAATTTCTCACTGCCATTTCACCAAGAAAAGAATACAATTTCTAAAACAAATAAAAATCTTTTATGTTTCAGTGATATTTGTAAGTGCAAAGAGGAAGTATATAATTAAAGAGCCAAATGGAAATATGATTCTTGATTTCGTTAATTGCATATTCGTAAGTATCTAAATGTAAGTTTTACTCTCTGTTAAACCACTGTTAACGTACTGTTGCGATTTTACTCGCGTAGAATTTGTCCTAAAATTTTCTTAAAAGATTTTTAAGCCGAAAAAAAAGAATTGTCCTTTCTGAAGTATTAGACTATTCTTAATACGACATTTATTTATTATTAATCAAATTCGAAGTTTAAAATACGCATTCTGACAACATTATGTACTGTTTTTAGCTCGGCTTAAAGACCACAATTTCAAAAGGTAAAAAGCACAATAGAAGCCATTGGTTGGACAGTGTGCAACACAAGTACGATGAGCGTTTTATTCGCGATGTTAAGAAAACCTTGTCAATACTTACATTGTTAACCGTTCTCCCCGTATTTTGGGCGCTCCTAGATCAAATGGTAAGTTGTTGTTCAGAGTGGTAGGTATAGAAAATTGTTAGTCACAATCCTAAAAAGACCTGATAAAAAGTTTATAAAATTCATTAATATTATACATGTTGAATAGCACTTTTTTTCATTTCATTATGACTACGATGCTACGATTACCACTTAAATGATTCATAATATTAATAAAGATAATTTCTTAGGGTTCAAGATGGACGCTGCAAGCAACAAAAATGGATGGATCTCTGGGTTTTATTACAATCAAACCAGACCAATTGCAAGTGATTGCGCCTGTTTGCATTCTAATCTTCATCCCTTTGACACAGAAGGTACGACACTCTTTCCATTAAAATCTTTAATTCAGGCGTTAGTACCTATTACGTCTTAACTATTCAGAACGTAGAGTAAAACAATTTTAAATTAAATTTTCATATCTGATTTGTATTTTTCCCCAATAGTAAAACAAATATAAAACCAATTTTCGTACTTACGTCGTATTTTTATAAGAATAAAAACTGTTTCATGTATTCGGTCAAAAGAAAATAAATGTCTGGTGTTCCATTTAATATTCTGTTTTAGTACGTCTATCCATATTTAGAAAAGCGAAATATTCTAAGAAATCCATTACATAAGTTAACATTAGGAGGCGTTTTGGCAGGATTCGCATTTATTGCTTCAGCAGTTGTGGAGATTTACATTAAGGTAAATAATGGTTTCTTTTAATAAAATGTACTGTACGTATTTAAGTGATTTACCACATCATTTCATATTTCAGCAATATTTACATGGGTTGAGCCCGAGGTTTCTCCCACGTAAAATTGGATTGCGTTTTTTTTCACGATTCTATTACCTATAATTCTCGAAAGTAATATTGCTTACTATTGTTCCAGGAGATTTTAAAAGTCGATTACCCGAAAACTCCAAAACATCACAATTTATAAACTTTAACTTTTAAATTATGCAACAATTAAATATATAATGTTTACTCTGTGCTTCTATCTTAAAACAGATTAATTCAAATAGGTATAGTACGCGTCACGAATCTTTAGCGCTGAACGAAACCTGCGCAGAAGTCAAAAATAAGGTATTGAGGTAGCGGAACGGCGCGCGGGGCGCGTGATCGTCGGGTCCGCGAGCGTTGATTGGTTGTCCCAGTCGTTGTCTTTCTCGCACCAATACGACAATTACGAGCGCGATTCTACCGATGCGCAACTATTCTCGTCAATCGCTAAACATAAATGACGCGTACTATAATAATGCTTTGATTGTTATACATTTCCATTGAAATTAAAGTTTATTTCTTTGCATTTTTCAGACAACATATCCGGAGCTTCCACAAGCGGGCTTTTCACAAATCCGTATTTTTAATGGCAACCCTTGTTCTGTCTCCATTCATAGTGACCAACAAAACATCATATATACTATACCGTCTCTTTCACACTATACCAACAAACACATACACGTGAGAGGGACAGAAAATATAACCCTAAATTTGGGCGGGAATTGTATAGAACCGCGAAAGGAAATATTTTGGCTCGAGGAAAATAATGCTGTTTCGTTTTATTTAACTGGCGATAAAATGACAAGGTTTATGGATAATGTTGACAAAAGTAAATCGGGTCTGCCTGTGGTTAGGTAAGTTATAACTTCTGGTTTAAATATTTCAGAACATAGACGTGTATGTTAATATTCTAAGTTTCAGAACATATTGGGACGGATTTTTAAATTACGAACACGTTTCAAAAATGTAATCATTAAAAAATATAAATTGAATGAATCTTAAAATTTACTGTAATCCACAAGTTATTGTGGCACAAAATTTGTTGCCTTAAATGCGATATATGACATAACACATTGAGAATATACTAAGGGTCTGTAACCAGATTCATCATGTAAATTCTTTTTCAGATTCGTTTGGTAAATTTTAAAGAGATTGTGGCTTTACATTTTTGCAAGTCTGATTGACGTAAGAATTATAAATTGGATCGTAAATAAATCGGTTGAGCTTATTGCGTAAGCTTCGAGGTATTGGGCTCCTGTAATTTTAACGACTTCACCCGGAAATTATTTCTGATAACATTCAGATTTGAAACCGGGAATTGGAAAATATTATTTGCTTTGACATTATTTTTGTTACAAAATCTGATCTCGAAAAATTGACTGATGACCAGAAAATTGCTTTAACAATGTTAACATTAGTCCAGTCAAATTAGACCTTGAAGTAGAGTTAAAATAATTCCCATAGAGCTAAAGATTGGTATGAATTTTTAGAATTTTTATATAAATCCCCAGTCATACCAATACCTACTACATTCGTACTAATATTTAGGTATATGGAAATTATTGTAACCATCAAAGTCATATGTGACTGGACTATATAGCAAATGGAAAACTTTATAAATACTTAAAACGAAAATTCGCAAGACATTGTATAATATGTCAATTATGTACGGCCATTGTTTCCGTTTAAAATAATAGTTGACTATGATACTAGAATATCCAAGACATTCGAGAAAATTCGTACGAAACGAATAATCTCATCCATTTATACAACGCTAACATTTCTTGCGTAAAATTTAATTTTAAATAATGTATCCACATTTTGCTATTGAAAATAGCTAGAGTTTTTAAGGAAAATATCCAAGTGTATAATTTATTTCGTTGGAAATTAAGAAAAGAGAAAAGCTTTAATCGAATATACATATACTTCAATATTCTTTTTCATTGTATTTTATTCTGTTTATAAATTTTTCTAATGTTCCTAATAATTTGGGTATTGAATCGATTGTATTGTTACAAAATTCTTGCTTTAATTAATATAATTAATATAGAACGATAAAAAAATCTTAAATTTTCTATGTGCCTACTTTTGAAAAATATTAACTTTTGCATCCGATTTACCATAGAGATGTTTCAAGAAATATCTATTTTCAAAGCACCTCTACTTACACTAACTCGACTCTTACTAATATAACTACGAGGAGCATGATTAATAGGACTAGAGAAAACCGCTTATATAAACGTTCCAGATTCCTCGTTTCAAAGCAAGTTAATGCCACAGGCATATCACTTTTCAATCAAAGGAGGAACGATGTGGAGGCGTTTATTCAAACCGGCGTGTCGAAACGTACTGAGGTTTTCGCTTCAGAATACTCTTTGATGGTTAATAATGATGTGGTATTGAAAGACTTGAGTATGAAAAGTGGTGGGGTGTACGTGATCATGATTGAAACATCTGTAGAACATGTTCTTGTAAGTACATGCTCTGTTTTGTTTATGTAAGGGCGAGTTTATTAACTTTTGAATCGTTATGATAAACAATTAGGTAGGTACCGCCATCTAAGTTCATATGGCTACAGACCTCGAAATGGAGTCGTCAGTTTTTAAAAAAGGAATGTTAAGACTGGTGACAAATGACGAAATACGGCTATATAATTATATTGTTATTTCTATATAGGTAAAAGACTGTAATAAAGATTTGCGTGGCGCTCCTTACAATACTAAACACAAGGACGGCTCTAATAAGATGCCATGACTTTATGGTTTTGTGGGAAAGGGTTTGGCTTAACTTCATATTAGCTCTTCTTGTCAAACAGATTATTAAAAATAGGTTTGACGGAAAAAATGTTCAATAATAATAATAGACACATTAGTTACTATGATCGCAATTTTTTATACCTACATATAATAAATATGAACCATACGTACTTATGTGCGTTCATATGTTTATTAATTTATTAATTAATTATTTGTATAACGCTAAAAGTATAGTTTTAAAAGCTGTCTATAACAACGTAATATTTATTTAGCTAAAATTTTTATTTCAGAAAGCAACATTAATTACTATTACTGAACCCAATGCAATCACAATGGCTCTTCTATTACCACAATTTGTAATTATTTCCTTTGCTGAGGTATGTACCTTTTGTCAAATGTTTACTGTACTGTTTGAGCACTTAGTTAATGCTTTTGTCGATGCAAAATACACAATATTGGTTTGAATTTTCACCTATATGATATCCTTTATACTATTTAAACGTGTAATAACTATCAAAAAATATAAATTTAAAAATGAATATAATATTTCTTCATAATATTACTTGAAGTACGAAGATGTTTTTACGCAGAGAAAAAAAGGTAGTTATAGGGTAAGTATATGGTTACAGATAGAAAAGGTACAGCGTGAAGCCAGCGCGTATATTATAAAATTTTAAAATAGTATTTTACCTATGTAAATATTCAATCAAATGTAACTAAGAGTCGTATATTTAAAATAATCTTGGATTTAATAGCTTTAGCTTAATATCTTTTATAGTTGTCTCTAAAAATTTGATAAATATACGATAATATTGTTCATTCTATAATAGTTGACCTTTACTATACATTTCTCGTTAACTCGTTCTAGTCACTCGTTTCTTGCATATTGAATAGAAAGTTTTAACGATTTCAAATTGCCTAACAAAGTGTTAAGTTCATAGGATCCTAGAATTGTAGCTATCCGTATAAGACTTGAATACTTGTTTTGTATGAGCACAGTTGGAGTACAACTTGGAACATTTACATCGGAAATTCGGTGTTGCTAGTGCCAAATTGCCTTTAGTATTATTATCTTATCTGTGTTACTGCTAAGATGGCTTACCTACACTAATAATCTCATATATGAGGTATCTTATGGCTTAACTTTTCTTAGCTCATCTGCTTTTCTGAATTTCTAACAAATATTCAACTTATTTAGGTTATTGTACTCAAAACATATGTATTTCTAATATAGGTTATTATTTTATATTGTTCTGTTGTTTGTTTATTTTTTTAATGTTTGTATTCAGGTACTGTTCGCGGTGACAGGTAATGAGTTTTCCTTCAAAGAGTCCCCGGACAGCATGAAAGCTGTGATGACGGCTGCCTTTTTACTCACTGAGGCATTTGGCAACATCATTATTATCGTCATAACAAGAGTGTTCGCTGCATACAGCCAGGTAAGACACCTACTTTATCTTTTGTTTTCGTTATTTTTTTAAACAGAAATTTATCATATCATAATATACATTCTCCTTTTCTTCTAAGTAAGCTTACATTGACATTTAAACTTCCCTTAGTATCGTATACTTTTACAATTATAGTATGTAAATATTGGGTCTTATTTTTTTGTTTTGTTTTTATAGTCATTGCCATATTCCGAGCTAACGCTAAAATTACATTGGATGCTAACGTTTCGTTAAGCTTAAGTAAAATAAATAACGTAGTAACGTGATACCGCGAACAACAATTCAAAAAGGCAAATGAAAATACGCGTAAGGCTGCCCAGAGTTTTCCTGTATTCAAATTATATTATTTCAGCTCATTTGTATGGCTGAGATTTAGGATAAACATGATATTGTGAGACGCGAGGTTATGTCAGCAGAAAATGTTTATTGTATCGTCATAATATTTCATGGAAAAGTTATGGTTAAGGCAAGAATTTAATTTAACGATATTTTGCTGTAGCAGGGAATTATTTTTATGACAGAAACAACATAAGTCTACTTCAATTCAAAAGGAGGAAAGATCTTGTTAAAAGGTGGTTTAAGTTGTTATTAGTTACAAAAAGCATTAATACGGTCGAATTAAGAAGCCTCCTTTATTGAAGTCGGTTAAAACACTATGTTTAATATTCAACTCATTACACTCGGTTCACAATTAAGTACTGTCTTTATTTACCGCTGTTAGTGTAGTATTTGTAAATTTTGAAACAAAAATAATAGAGGTTATAGTTTCAATTATTTTAGTAGTATTGCTATTAGAATTAAGAACACTTTAATTCTTTAGTAAAAAAAACAAATGTATATCTACACGTATAAATCATACTGTTCGCACAAAAAACGTTTTACAGCTAATGATTGTTTTTACCTCGATACCTACGTATCAAACGAGCGAAACGACCTTGCCTTAAACTAGCATCCTATCCTATCCTACTAATATTATTCATGTGAAAGTTTGTGAGAACATTCTATATAATATTCAATTTTATAATTTTAGTAGGATACATATGTATGGATGTATGGATATACATACATATGTTTGGATGTGTTTGTTATTCTTTCACGCAAAAACGGTTGGACCGACCTGTATGTAGATAGGTGATACCCTGGATTAACACATAGGATATCCCGGTATTGTCCTGGGGACGGGTACTATGCGTATGTACACACACTCGGGGCACAGCTAGTCTAAATATATAAAAGGAGAAACTGACTGACTGACTGACATATCAACGCACAGCCTAAACGGCTAAACGTAGGCACTTGAAATTTAAAAGTGACGTAGCTTAGTTACTCTACAGGTGCACTACGAAAGGAATTCCCGAAATTCCCTTGGGAACGGGAATTAGGGGGAAAATCCTTTTGTATGAAAAATCCAAACCGCTTAAGTTAGACGCTTGAAATTTGGCATGCAGGTACCTTAGTAAACTTAAAGCTTAGTTGCAACAGGATATTGCAAAATTCTTACGGGAACGGAAGTTAGCGAGGGTCAAAGTTTATATGAAAATCCACGCGGACGGAGTCGCGGGCAATATCTTGTATAATATAATAATTCTGTTTTCAACGCGTTTATAATCTTTGTTGACAAACTTAGCCAAATCTAACTTAGTTAACGGTATCGCCTACCTAATTTCGGTATACGTCTGTGGTTGTGACAATTAGTCACTAATTGGCGTCTGTTTGAGAAATGGCCGTATCGTGGCATTAGTAAGTAATCTATTAATATATAATATGTATAATAACTTAGGTACCTCAAAAGAAAACTTGACTTTTTTATCGTTAAAAAAACTCTCTCTGTGTTCACAGACAACCAGTAAAATTCAATTATTGAGTATGCTACCCGATGTTTTATTTTATTTGAGATGATTTTTAATTCTGTTTTATATTTTTTCCATAAAAATTTAAATTTTAAAAATATTAAGTAGGTAACAGATCAAACAATAAAAAGAAAATTTTAAACAAAAAATATGAATGCTATTTTTTTAATGTACTTATTATTTCAATATATGCGTAAATTTAGGTTTGAAATTAGTCACTCGTGCGCAACGTTCTCGTCGCATTAAGCTAATAGTAACTTATAGGCAAAATCGGAACTTCTTTCATAATTCAATCTATTCAAAACAAGTAAACAACTCACATTTGTGATCCATTTGGATGCGAAATTAGTTCCAAAATAGAAAATAATTAGTTTGTTTTAGTGAACTTTGCTTTATTCGTGTTTTTTAGTTGGCTATAAGCCTTTTATTTGGTATTTGAATTATATTTATGGAAACTTTAACGATTGAATTAATTTGTTTTGAAAACAACCATAAGTGTGATTAAAGATAGACCAAACAAAGACGCCTTGATAGAATATAAAAAAAAATCGTATCTAATTAATAATTGAATTGGTGTATTTATACTAAGCGGAATCCGGCCAGTATTTACCTATCTTAAAAAAAAAATCGACAAATATAAAATGCGATAGGTAAAGAAGCTAATATTAATAATTGTGTATTATCGATCATTAATTTAGTTCTTCAATTTATTTATTTTATAAAAGAGGAAAAGATTTGCTAGCCTGGCCCTGTCCATAAGGGGAGGTAATAATTTTCTTATCCGCCAGATCATAAGCCAAAATAATTTAAAATGTGCTTCGTCATCAGGAGACCCAGTCGTTCATCTATTCGGGACTGATGTTCGCATCAATAGTGGTGTTTCACTTCATGTCGAGAAACTACAAATCAATCGACGAAGAAGAACTCAAACAAAAGAAATGTCGAAGTAACAGCGAAGTTTTGTACCAACAAGTTAAGCAAATGGAAGATCTCTTGTAACATAATTAAAATACTTTAGCTATGCTTGTCCATTATTTTCCCTACAGGTTTGAATTAATAAAATAAGTTTTTAGTTTTACCTAGATACAAGATTTTTTTAAATATTGTAAATACTGATAAAAGGATTAAGGTTCCTATTGCACTTCCTACAGTATAAATTTTACGTACGAATATACGGACAACTACATAAAATAGATTTTAGTCATTATTACATAGTATAAAACAAAATCGCTTTCTTCTGTCTCTCCCTATGTATGCTTAAATCTTTAAAATTACGCAACCGATTTTCACGCGGTCATTTTTATCAGATATAGTAATTCAATAGGAAAGTTTATCAGTATCATACATGCACAAATGCAAGTAAAACCACGGGGCGCGGCTAGTAGTATATAAAATGAATGAAAATAAATTCTAAACCATATAAAATCCGCTTTGATCTCACAACTAAAACTAAAACGGCTATTACTCATGCCATGAGGCTTTTCGTATGTAGTGGTTTGCGGCAAACGGTTTTCAGTCATGAAAGGGTCGCCGTGCACTTTGATTTAAGACGTCATTGAATAACTTAACTTTCCTCTACTCGTTGTAATAAAGTTTTTCCGCTTCTCTCTTAGTGGAAGTTTCAAGTTCTTCGTTAAGTGGTACGAAACGAAAATTTATCACCGGAAAGATAGTGTAAAGCATATTTGCAGCTGAATTGCTATAAATTAATCAAATATCGCCGAACTACGTGTCTATCGTTTCTCAACAATCCATTATTTTGACGTTTTTTTATAAGATGGTGAAGAACCTAATAATTATTATACATACATATTGTATTAAAGAAATTCAACTATAATACAAATAACAATTATTGCAGACAGTGATATTATACTTGGGTGTTATCATAGGATATTTGAACATTAATCAGGTTCAATTTTGGTTGTATGTTAAAATATTATCTAACAGTTAAAAAATTTTGGAATACCAAGGTTCATAGGTTGGAATTTCTGACTAACATTTTTTAGGTTTTTTTTCTATTGGAATGCTAGAAAACATACGATTTTATTTAACTGCTCTCGTTTGTACGTGAATTGTTTCGAAACTACAATGGTTGCAATTTGTAATGGAACTGAAAAACAATGTTATTGGTTCAACTGCAAAACAATTATTTTGTAGAAACAATGTAAAATCATGACGCGCAAGGCTTAAATAAAGTTAGTTCATTGTGTAAGTAAAATTAAAAAGTAAAATTTTCATTAAATTCGTGTAAAATTTATTACAGTTGTAAAACTAAAAGACTTGACAGGTTTTAACATAGTTGGTACAGTACGCGTCACGAATCTTTAGCGCTGAACGAAACCTGCGCAGAAGTCAAAAATAAGGTATCGAGGTAGTGGCGCGGTGCGCGGGGCGCGTGATCGTCGAGTGCGCGAGCGTTGATTGGTTGTCCCAGTCGTGTTGTCTTTCTCGCACCAATACCTTAATTACGAGCGCGATTCTACCGATGCGCAGCTATTCTCGTCAATCGCTAAACATAAATGACGCGTACTATACCTAGAATACCTAAAAAATTGACCTTAAGTTATGCACAAAACGTCGTCACATGAGATGGTCTTTATGACAACAATTTTGTTGTTTTTAAACGAAACTTGTATTCAAGTCCTTTCGTCTATAAATCATAAAGATAAGTTTTATCAAATATTCAATTAGGGTTGTCGAGCAAGAAAATGCATAGCATGTTGAATTGTTAGAAAAGTGTTACGTAAATTAGCTTGACAAATAGCCGGATAAGCTCAACAGCGTCTACTTTATGATGACCCTAGAATTTAATTCCGTTTATTTAGCTACATTATGACTTTTGTATCTAGCGTGTCAGTACACGGTAGATATATCAGTGTATATTAAGACTGTTATCCTATTTAATTATTTTTTGACACATTAATTAAAGATACCTGTAACAATATTATATACGACACCTTTGTAAAAGCTAGTGAAAAATTATTTATATGTCTCTGTAGGCATTTCCAGGATTGTCAAATAGGTTCGTACACCTTCAGAGTAACTATCATCCTGAAGAATCAAAATTGCTTCGAATTTGTATAATTATGAGTCTACCCTGCTTAGGATGATGAACTTGACCTTTCAGGTTGTATAGAATGAGTCAGTACCTGAATTAGGCAAACCACAAATTAGTTTGTAGGTGGTAGAGCCATGCCGTAAGGCTAATTGGGCCGGCTCGCACCGGGGCGGTACCACCCTCCCACAGAAAATCGACGTAAAGCAATGGTAACTCGTTTGAGGTGCCATTGCGTTTCGT
>DWAJ01001864.1:0-20054 GCA_018238005.1 Eurema mandarina | reverse complement strand
GCCGGTCCACTTACAAAGATTGCTTGACACAGATAATTCATACTTTTATTTATATGAAATTATACAATTACTTTATTGCGCAGTCACGGTGTAATCACTTAGACAATAATAAGTAAATAACAGGAAACCATTTGTATTTTGCGAAAAATGACAATATACACGTTTATTAGCTGCTGCTTTTAACCGACTTCAAAAAAAGGACGAGGTTTCACAATTCGAACGCATATGTGCAATTTTTTTATTAAATTATGTGTAAAAAATTAAGGATGCTGTGACTATACTGAATTTTAAATTAAATTAAAATCTCTCTAAATATATCAGACCAAAATGAATGGATCAACTTCTAAGAATAGCTATTTAAACTCATATTATACAAGCTTTAAGGCATAATAAAATGATAAAGACATTTGACGAAAACTTATAATATGTGACAAATAGCTACGTTAAAAATTCATAAGGATTTTTAAGACTAAAATTTTTAGCAGTAAATTTTTTCCATCTCAATAAGACCGTAGCGATTAATAATAAATTCCCTTCATTTTTCAAGCCTCAACGTGATGTCGCGTGATTGGAGGTAACAGGCGTAGAATTTACATTAAGCTGTTAAGCTTTCAAGATATCGATCGTTTTTCTATTAAATATGGACGCCCTTTGTACAGTTGCTATGACGGTAATATTAATTTCCTTATAAGATCGTCGCTATTGTAAAATATGATGTCGAAGTGATCAAGTGTGTTGCTGAAAATATTAGTTTAAATATTAAGATGTTTCTTTAAACTGTGAAACTAAGATAATTGCTATTTAACAGTAAGCTAAATGACTTATTTATGATAAATAAACTATTCAGAAATCAAATTTAATTCATTTAAAACGTAGTATAACAATGGTTTCATCAAGAAATGAAATTAATAACGACTTAAAAGTCTTGTAATTACTTCAGTCACCAATCATTTTCCACTCCTAAACCGCTTTATTAATATTACGTTATTAAAGAAAAGATCTATTGACGTATGTGGTTATAAGAATAAAAAAAAGACTCGTTTCCCATCATTAGACTTGATCCATTTTATGTTTTAGACTAAGTCTAGACACACAAGGAGCCTTCGTGTCTGAAAACGAGGAGCAATTATGTAAAATGTCTATAATGTTGAGCTACATTTTCCGCCAACTAGGCAACTAGGTGAAAAGTCTGTGTGCATTGCCTTCGATATTGTGAAGGCTACTGGGATAATAAAATGACGGTGTATTTTTCGTCATATAAACCTTTTGAGCTCTATGATGAGGTGAATTTGTAAATGTTAAGCTTAGCAATTGTAGACCTGTAAAATTTATTGACTCTAAAGACCGATTCTAAACGAGCAATTCTTTGAAAATTAGTAGTAAGAATACATTACAAATAAGGTTTATTGAAATATAAAAGACGTCTTAATCCGATGCCTTTGACTGTAACAGTTATTATCTCATTAAAAATATTAGTGACAATTTCTTATTAATTAAAAATATATACTTCACATAATTTTAACGTTGACTACAACGAATTTGCTAATTAAAAAGCGGTAATATTTTTTAAGCACTAGTTTTTATGTATAATGAATAAGTAGACCACCATATCTGCTTAGGAGTCCAATCACCTTAAAAAGATTCCAATTGTCACTGGGAAATGCTATATCTACTTTATTTATCTGTTTACCAAATTTCATAAGTTCTTTATGTTAGGTATTAATGCGCTAGAAAAAAAGTGAAACACATGAAAGTACGACGAAAAAAAATAGCGTGCTGTTTATTTTTACGTGCTCCAACTATTTGCTATACTTTTTCGTCTGACTCGATCTAGTAAACTAATCGGTTCGATAAGAATTGGATTAGTTCAATTGAAACGGCGACAAAATGGATTTGTCACGGATTATACGATTTGCTCATCTGGCGCGCCAGTTATTTCATTATTTGGTAAATAAAGCGATAAAATACACGGTAAAGTAAGTGAATTTCTTAGCGATATTTCGGTTCAATTTTATATAATTTATTTGGAATGGCTAGTCGAGTTTTTGTTGGTGTTTATGAAAGTTCTTGGGAACTGTAAAATGTTAGAAATAGATGATACGGCGGTTAAATCGGATTAAGTATGAACTTGAGCTTAGATTATTAAATTTATTTGTAGAAATTTTAGGACTGTCTTCGTGACAGAAATAAAACAATTCAAGATTTTAAAAGTTCTACTGAATCATTTTGTATTTCAACCAACTGAATGATACAATACGTATTCGAAATTTGTACGGGTAAAACAAAAAACAACGCTAATATAAACAGTAGTCCTATTTGTAATGGTTACGGCTATATTTTTAAAAATTAAACTACACTGATCTATATTTAAATTTTTTTTTAAGAATATTAAGCAGTCTGATAGCGATCTCGCCTTATCGTAAGCAAAGATGCGGCTAAGAGGTGTAATGTCTGCCTAGGAGCCTATTCAAGTCAGACTTAAAGAGAAGCCGTGAAAAACATACGAGATAATTTTCCCCAGAGTTCTATATAGGGGAAGCAATAACACCGATCTATCGGGGAATAAAAGGTTAAGGGTTGATAATGCTCCATGTAAATTGGCTTTACTACTATTTCCAAATGTCTTGTATATTTTGTTTTTGTATTACCAGTAAAGATATTTTGTTCTTAAAGTTTTTTCTATGGTATTTTCAAAGATGCTCAGATTAGTATAGTGAAATTAGGAGATCATGAAAACCATTTCAACTTATGTTTCAAAGTAGATTCGATTAAAATTTATAGTTAATCGAAACTTTATCGTAATTTTGATACAATTTAAAGGGCTTAAACTCAACGGATTATGAATATATTTAAATGCAGTTAAAATAATTAGTTAAAGAAAAATCTTTCTAGAACTTTCAAAGATATAAATCTCAGGTGTAAACAGGTAAAAACATATTGATGAGCAAAATTTTCCATCCAATTTTTCTTCTGAAGCCGACAATTTTCGCAAACTTTTCTTGCGACATTCTTTCCGCCACCTTCAGCCTTACAGCGACGTGCCGGCTTTACTTTGTAAGAAAAACTCTTTTGTTTTATTCACTACCTTTGCAATTCTAACACTTAATATCGAGAAGACGCTTTATAGGAATTTTAAAATGTTTACTGACTTTGAACTGAAATGTTTTTCTCTATCTACTAAAACTTTTGAGAAAATTATTTCTTCTTAAATTTTATAAGGTAGTAGGTATTATTTTATAATTTAATTCTTCGTGGCAATTCTAGTAACAGTACCTACTAAGTATATGTACACTATCACAATTTATCAAATTAACTTTGATAAATTACAAACTAGCAATAATATGTTAAGTTGTAAATTGGAAATCAATAATTATCCAATGATCGATTATAATATTGAAAATATATTTGTAATTTTGTGTGATAGAAATTACAATTAAAGGCCATCCAAATTATCTAAAAACATACATTCTATTATCCTAATCAGTATATTAAATTATCTACTGTAATACTAAAATCATATTTTTTTGTTTCAGGTACGTTGCTCCAGTTAAAAATATATTTGTCGCTTTGAAAGTACTAAACGTATTAAATGATTATTTTTAATACACAATCTTAATATAGTAACGTCAGATTGGCGCAGTGGTAATAACGCTATTTTTTGCTTCGTGGTTTCATTCCAGTACCAATTAGAAAACTAGACTTATTATTTTAACGTTTATAAGTGTATATTGTAGCTACTGAATCGCGCTTAAAATATTTTTTCGACTTAGCATGATACATCCTAGATGATACAGTATCATCATTAATATTATTATATATCAATAATTAATTATGCTATGCTAGGAAATTTATGAACCACCGGAGTCTAGGTAAGCTTTATACATATTACGTATCAAAAGTATGAATTATAAAAAAAACTCGTTTTTTAATCATTATTATGCTAGCTTTATCTAGTTTTGGCAGGTTTTCGTGTAACTAGTGGGGTCGAGGCAACTTTGTTCACGCTGCATATACTACCTGTAACCTTATACCCTACCTTTCACTCTGCTTTAGATCTTTCGTACTTTAAGGATTCTAACTAAAGTTAATTACAAATTATTATTGATATACAATATATAATATTATTATAATATATAATATACAACACATTTGGCGATTGATTTTTATATCATAGACATGTTAACGAGATATCAGATGGAAAGTGATCATCGCAGCCATTAATCACCTCAGTTCTAGAATAAGTTGCCGGTCTTTTTAAACGAAGTATCCTACCGCTGTGTGTCTAGTGTCTTTTATATTAACACATGTATTATAGGCTGATTTTCTTGATAAGCCGTACCTAAGTATAGCTAGGTTTATGTAAGATTTGAAGATAAATGTAGTAATAAGTATTTTGGCCTTTAAAGGTAGTTCTTTTATGAGATACTTACGTAAAAGTACCTTCATCGCTCCAACCTTCCTAAAATATTGTTACGGCCAAACGTAACGGGAAATCTTTTTTTAAGTAAATGTTTGAAGGGTTCTGTAGGTTTAACAAAAATCGGCTAGTCTGTCTGTCATGGTCAATTTGCTTCAAAATTATTAAGCAAATATGTTATTCATGTCATATGTGACCGAATGATAAAGGTATAATTTTGAAGTTAATTTTTTTTTAAATTGACGTATCTAATAAGTAATAATCTGATTAGATGCTTTGTTATATGGAATTCAAGTATATTAATGAATGACGTGACGTCATGGGTTATATCATAATAAAACATTTATAAAATCTCATAAAAATCGTAAATCTATATTGATACGGTATTGCTATACGGAACCCTCGCCACGCAAATATAACTCGCTCTTAACTGTTTATATTTTTATTACCTGTACGCAACAATAATGGAATTTTATATGACGATCGTTTATTTGTTCTGTTATACAACATTGTATTAATTTTATCGTCCTTTTAACCGACTGAAAAAAGACAGTACCTCTTTCAATAGATTTCTTACTAAATATAATAGCTTTTTAAAGTTACCGAGTTTGCCAATGACATTGATATAGGTTAGGTTATTCTTGATTAAGAGACGAATGTTTAATATTTTAATGTTTATAGAATAAAGTAAATATTATAAAGATGTTATTTTGGAAGGAGGTTGTTGGTTACTGTGCGGAATAATTGAATTATCTACATAAAGGGTTGAAAGGATGGAAAGTTGTTTTAAGTGCTATCAAATTGAGTTAATTTGTAGCGTTGGAGTAAAATGTAGGGTCTTATTTATAACGTTTAGATGACATTTGTTGTTTGAATTTATTTTCGTGTTACATATTAAGGTTTTTTATGGGCTGCTAATTTGCTAGTTCGTAGTAGAATTAAATTAAGCTTATTTGTCAATTTTGTTGGTATTTTTTATATATTAATATATGTCTATTTCTATATTATAAAGAAGTAAAATTTGTGTGTTTTTTAAATTGTAATCTCGGGATCTACTGAACCGATTAAAAAAATTCTTTCACTAATAGAATTACTGACATACATTATTACTGAGTATCATAGGCTATATAAAACCGAAAAGGATAATTAACATTATGCCCAACGAAGTGGCCACGGGTCAGCTAGTTATTAATATAACTTTTTAATATATACCAATGATATCGTGCTATTACTGTAATATGTACATATAATATTATATGAAACACGATAAAAGCTAATAAGGATAACATCGACATGTCTTCCACTAACACTATATTGGCAATCTCTTCTAAGAACGTCACAAAGGTGCCTCATGCCTCACGTTTCAGCCATTTCGAAGTTTCTGTTTGATTAAGAAACGCTATCAGAAGTCGCAATGGCCAGATATTTACTTGCTATTCCGTATTAAGAAAAAGGTACGGCAGTGAGGGTAATAATTGTATATAATGTTTTCTATAGACCACACGCTACTTATGTATGTACTGTATGCATAGCTGTATTAACAATAAGCGAACTGACGCTACCTTAAGTATATATAACAACCAAACTTTAATTATTATATTAATTTCACACATTTATCTTAAAGAATACAATCACTTTTCTTTGACACGGCAGAACTTTAACTATTATATTTATTTAACACATTTATCATATAGAATACAATAATTTTCTGTTTTAATGACGCTCCCGCTTTTTCTTCAAAACCGCGGTGACAAGTGAGTGAGCGAGACAAAACATTCAAATCATGACATTTTCCACAGACACAATATTTAGCAATAATTTGTCAATTATACAAGCATTATAATTATTACAACTATACTCATTTAGTGAAGACATAATATGCATTATTTTAAGATACGTAAACAGACATTAATTACTAATTGCAGAATTATTACATATATACCTAAATTAATGCATATAAATATGATTATGGCGGATCAATCATAAAAAAAATATAGTTTTCATATGATAGTATAATATATGAATAGAAACGTCCATAGCGATATAGGGACCGCAACCAATGCTCTGAATCGCGCTTATGATATTTGTTCGAGACGTAGCATATATACGACTTCTTGACATAGAACCATTCGCGCTTAACGCCGGTCAGTCAGTTCGACTGGGCTAGGATCTTTGCACTACAAAAGTTTGAAACATTTTTTCACGATCCCTGTTCTAATAGTTCATAAAGTAACCTTGTAAAATTAAACGACTCGGCTTTAACGTATAAATCATAGGGTTTTATACAATTGCATGTTACGGAATAATTGATACGGCTGATAATGTATCGTGACCGGAAAGTCTCAATTTATCGTAGTAAGATGTCAAGATTGAATTAATGTGTGTCCTTGTGGCGATTTAATGAGAGTTATCAGGGTTGATTTATGACATGTGTTTTATTCATAATGTATGTTCAAAGGTTCCATACCCATACCGACAGAAAGAAAGAAAGAAAAAGAAAATAATAATAATATTTTTCTTTATCAAAATCTGTATAGAGCGCTCTGTAAGATGTATTATCGTGTCTACGAAAAATATTCATCAGTATTCATTATAGCAGATTTAATATAAAACGTTATCAAATTCGAGAATTCTCTTTCTGCATATAAATAGAGATAAATGACTGAGCGTAACGAACGTACGGAAAGATGTACTTTTGCGTTAATCTTTTTAAGCTCCAAAAAGGGAAGCTAGTTACATGTAACATTTAAAGGTTCCCAAATAACACGGGCAAGGAAATTCTGTCCTAACATTAAATATTTACACGCAGGTCAATGAACTTGCGAAGTAAAATATACCATTATTTATACGTGAGTTAGTCGTACGAATTCTCTAGTATTAATCATTCAAACCTTACATCCTATGTGATCGCTTTTAGGGGAATTAAATAACCTAAAATCTACTCTACGTTGACAGTTATAACGTTGAAATTTAATTGATGATATGACCGAGTACTAAGGTCTCGAGTGGATTAAGTTATGGAACCTATGAAATGATTATATCATTTCAGGCCGAAATGGCTTGGATCTCGGTAACATGATTTAATTCGCCACTTAAGGTTCTTCCTTGATGTTCGTATGTGAAGATAAGTTAGAGAGTTACTACCTATCTAAATTATATAAATTTAAAAGGTATAAGTTGTTCTATATATGTGCGATTTCATTCACGTTGTACCCACCTGCCCTTCATATATACTTACTAGCTGTGCCAGCGACTTCGCCCGCGTAGGAAAGTGACTTTGGGCAGCATGTTTTAAAATGTTTTTTGTGTTTAAACCCGCGCCAACAAACGTTCAGCGAATTCAGCGTGATTCTTTAAATTGCCATAACTTTTTTATTTATCAACCGATTGACATGAATTAAACACTAAATGTTAAGTGAAGCTTACCACATTATATTATTGAAAACCCCATCTAGACAGGATATGCCGTTTCTGAGATTAGCGAGCACAAACAAACAGACAAACAGACAAAAATTCCAAAAATCATGGTTTTGGGTTCTATTGCGTTAATAAAGGTCTTCTATAATATTTTTTCTCATATATCTTCCCTGTACAGACAGCGACTCGTTACGTTTTTATTATATGTATAGATAGATGTATTGATATGCGACTTAGCGATTAATTTTGAAATTATTATAAAGTTGATATGCATTTACACTACTAAAATAGTTGTCTCATAATTTGCAACGATGTTTAGTTCCAAATTTTGGAAGGTAAGCCAAAGTTGTAAAGGTTAAATGTTGGCTATAAAAGGGGCCATGATAAAGTTTCTTAATAAGAAATAAAATGACTAACGACTCGACTAACTTCTGTAAATGCCGAAGTTATACCTTGTTACGGTGATTCTGATACATACAAAAATAATTATTTCTATGTCATAGATTGCTATTGATTTAAGCTTGTTTTCACTAAAATAATATGATAAAGGGATTTTTGTAGTTGAAGGTAAATCTCATGCATCGGTCAGGATAAATCCTCATCAAAAATGCATTATTTTTATTAAAAAAAAAACATTTACGTTATTGTTTAATGTTTTAAAATTTCACGAATTAAACTCGTAAACAAATGCTTAGCGTCCCACCGATATGTATATGTCTCTGTACGGTGGGTAGCTGTAAATTGAAGATATTTAGTGAGTCTGGAATGCATCCAAGACGATTCGTGATGTAAATTTGTTGAAGCTTTACTCATTTGTTTTTATTTGTACTCATTTACCTAATTGAAGAGCATTGCGTTGTGATTTTAGTTATAAGTTCTTGTAAATACATACTTAATGTGTACTGTCCAGCAGTAGTAAGTAGCCTATGTGTTAATCCAGGGTGTCAGCCAACTCCATACGAATTTTCTATCATAAAAACTTATACCGCTTAAACGCGAAGAATTAACGAACATTCACACTCTAATCTTATGCCTTTTTAAAATAAGTGTTTTAGTATAAGATATGTTACCAAAATCAATTGTTCCATTTCAAACTATGTCGAAAATTCCTATTTCTGCATTCCTAATTCTTCTAGAACACCCTTTCTATTTTTGCAAGACATTGCCGATAAGACTTTAATCACGTAGCTGTTAAGTAAAAATTAGGGTCAGTAAAGTCAATTTCTTTTAACGCGCGATAGACCTGTTAATTGCCTCAATTTGTCTGCATTTTGTTCAGCCCTATTATGTTGAGAGAGTTTCGCTACGCGATTGTTTTTATTATTATTATGTAGTATGATTGAATGTCATTCGATACGGTGTCAAATAGATTTATTATCTGTTGTAATTTTTGTTAGAATAGATTAAATGTATAATTTTTGTACGCATTTTTTTTTGTTTTACAAAACATTCCAAATTTCAGTTATGATCATTCAGTTTAATTTTCGTGCAAGAGTAAAAAGTATCAAAGATGGCTTCACAAACGTCTTGATTATGAAACTATTTAATTTAAATGTAAGCTAAAAATCCAACATAAACAACAACAGGCAATATTAAAGCAAAAATATGAGTGCTAATTTGCTTAATATGTTTGTTTGTCTAGAGACTAAAAACTCACCAAATACAGTTTCATTAAACTAATGAAGACAATATGAAAAACAAAGGCTCGCCTTTAATAGGCAAAAGTCAAGCTTAACGATGTCTTTAAGAGGAAAGAAAAACGTCACATTGAAGCGACAATCTTCTTGAAGAATGAACTCGCTCAATGTTAATGCGATGAAGGATAAAGCTAGTGTTTATTTAAATATAAACTACTTGTTTTTCCCGTGGGTTTTGCTACTATGAAACTCGTTTTTGATATTATAATAATTTGTTTCGTATAGATCAATCTAACAATCATAATACGAAAGATAAGTCAAATTTGCACTTAGCCACAATTTATACAGTAAGTTCATATCATATAAACATTAGAAATTATTTCGTTAGTTAAAAAATAATTCTACGATCTTAGAAATAGTTTTTAAGTAGGTATAGAAGAAGAGACTGGATAGTATAAAGGAGGATAGGAAAGAAAAATTGGTCCTCAGCTGCTTCCTCTTACCGAACGAAACGCAATGTCATGTCTTATGAGATATTATTACTGGACTTCATAGTCAAAGTCAAAGTCAGAGTCAAATCGATCTTAAAACTAAGAAACATACTAATTAAATCTAGTCACGATGTCCGTGCCATACGCAAAAGTTTGATATATACACGCTTGTCATTGGCGAAATCTCTCTATTAAAAAGCGCCATCTGCATAAAAAAATCTATATAGTCTCAATAGAAAATTCCTTCGTAGTCAAAAATTTATATTTACTTACGATGATTGGATGTTATTAAAGAAATGTCAATACGTGAGCGTGTCGATGTCAACATCAAACATTGCCCTTAGCGATTTGGGTCCATTTCCGATATATTATGTGCCTTTGTGCCCGTGAACATTAGAATTAAATACGTAGCATATATATACTACATAGTACAAACTAGTGTTAAGATCAAGTGTTAAGAAAACCTATTGTATATAATTTTGTATCACTTTCTATTAATTTCAAAGTGTACAACAAATTAAATAGTTTTAAAGATACAGATTTTGAACTGTTTTTAATAGATTATTATAGGCGATATAAAGGAAGGTTTGTGTGTATAAAATATGTACGCGAAAACGAGACGAGTCGTTTGAAAGAATAGAGAAGGCAAGAGAAGAATAAGTCTTTTTATGAACGAAAAAAAATATGACAATTTACATCAAAGAGCAAAGCTTAAAGTTAAGATACATTTTGTAAGGTGCGCTTACAGGGAAGGATCCACTTGAGTCGTAGTTTTCACCCTTTGAAGTCGAGGTTTACGGCTCTGCAACACTCGCTTTTATACGTTAAACCTTTGAGTTATTATCTTACAATGTATCATAGTTTGTCCTTTCATTTGTAAGTTTTATGTAACATACAATTTAATGCTACAATACTGGTATAATTTAGCTTTATATAGTCTTAATTTATCGCTGTATGAAAGACAAATGAAATGTATATATAATACGTTAGAATAGAGCATAAATATTCTATGTATTTATCCACTAATATAGTTGAGGACAAACAGAAAATAAAGCCCAAAGACTGCATTGCTGCTTGAGATCAAATTATAAGATTCAAAAGTCGTTCCTAAATCTAAACCAGAAATTAAAAACCGATATTAGTAGTTATATTATTGCCATACAAATTTTGCTTAAAAATACGCAATTTTAAATATTCATAATTTGCTTAATGAACTAATTATGAGGCTGGCAGAGAAACAGCCTAAACACTACATTGTTGCATTTATAGTACGCGTCATTTATGTTTGGCGATTGACGAGATTAGCTGCGCATCGGTAGAATCGCGCTCGTAATTGACGTATTGGTGCGAGAAAGACAACACGACTGGGACAACCAATCAACGCTCGCGTACCCGACGATCACGATCAGCGCCGCGCCGCTACGCTACCTTATTTTTGACTTCTGCGCAGGTTTCGTTCAGCGCTAAAGATTCGTGACGCGTACTATAACTGATTTCACGATACATCAATGTTGAATTCATTGAAGATTTGAAAAGTGAAATTACTATCAATTGATTTGACTCAATCAGTGACGGTGCGTGCTGGCGCGTCGATCAATTCGATTATTACTTTTGCCAAGTGTTAGACAATTAATTGGCCTAACATCGCTCTCACAAGATAAATGGGAAGTTGTTCATGCGTTGCGTTAAATTGTTAGTAAATCTAGCGGGACACAAGGAATGCTTTGATGCGTGTTACAGTTTACAATGTACGACGTCGACGGTTAAATTTATTGGTTTTATGTTCGTAAGATGACACGTTTTGTTTTGTTATTATTTTTTTCGATACGAGCAGTGCTTCGTGGTATTAAAAATTGCGTAGATTCTATAACTGTCGCACGACACGACTAAATTAATTCAATGTTAATCGAGCATCTGATCTACGCATATACAAATAAATAGTACAGAGAGAGAAAATAATAAAAAAACAAACCATGCACATTTTCGGTATTATATTATTTGAGACAATGACCGTATATTTTATACGTTATCAAATTGCTATAACACAAGGTTTAAATAGCGTCGTGTTAATAGCGCTTTAAGTTAAATTTATAATATGAAGACTATTTTTTCTTTTATTTTGAAATTGTATCTATATTTCATATTTATAATATATAACATATATAAAGCTGAAGAGTTTGTTGTTTGAACGCGCTAATCTCAGGAACTACTGGTTCGAATTGAAAAATTCTTTGTTTATTGAATAGACAATTTATCGAGGAAGGCTTTAGGCTACATAACATCACGCTGCGACTAATACGAGCGAAGAAATAATGGAAAAACAAATCAACTGGTACGAAGTCGCGAGCAACAGCTAGTTTTTTAACAAAATCGTTCATGTGTTTCATTGTGTTGGAATTAGCTTAAAACCCAGGTTAAAATGGTAATATTAGCACATTATGCAAAACACGATAATGGGACATTTAGATCGTGTCTTCTTTCCTCTTAATTGCGATGTCAGCGATTTCATTAGGTCTGTTTAGCTTATATTACTACAAAATCATATACGAAATTTTGTTTTAATTAAGATAGGATAAGGTTTGTTTGTTATTAGAATTCAGGTATTTGTTTATACTCAAAGATAATTGAAATTTTGATATTATTACGTACATAATCGTTTTTCTCATATAAAATTTGCAGGGTATTTTTTAAACCAATAATATTTATTGTATAGAATGGAGCACTATTTTTAGCAAATATAATAAGTTATAAGATAAAGTCAATTTTAAATATATTAAGCCTTCTTTAAATAATATTTCAACTAAAGTTAGTTGCGCCTCGTGGTGTTTTTCTTGTAACTATACATGACCTTTTGCAAAATTTTTAAAAATAATTGAGAAAGTATGTACCTATGTAAATTAATTTATAAATTCTTTTATACACGTAAAGGTGAAAATAAAGCTGATAAAAAAAAAACAAAGTGAAATATATACAGACTCCACATGTATATTCCAATAGTTACTGGTTTATTGATTCTTTAAATTTGTTATTAAATAGGAAGGGTTTATAGAGTTCTAAAGTAGCAATGGCCCACAATATGGATTAAAATAAATGAATTTTAAGCGCTCAGATACGCGTTTGATTAAAATTCATGCTTTCCTGCCATATAAAGAACCTTTCTTCTAAGTACTGAATTTTATCAAGCTAATTTCAACGTATCTCTTACGGGACTTGACACCTTCAGCTTTACGATTTACGATAAAAAGCCTTTCAATCGAATTTTATGGACTTTTTCCCGTAAATTTTATTGTTACAGAAGCTTTGTAGTACCTTTCGTATGTAATACATAAATTTATGTCATCATTGGTGAAATCAATATTGTTTTTGGGAATATTGTCTAGAAAGTTTTACGACAAAATTTTTAATTTTTTATGTATATTGCACAAAGAGTTATCATTGTCCGTTGCTATTAAATCAAAGGTTACTTATCCCGTTCTTTGTCATAAGGGTACAAAAAGAGGACGATTTTTTTGTTTTCAAGGCCGGGAACGCACTCGCGAAACTTAGCCAAGAAAATGTTGTGTGCATGTCTTTAGATTAGATCCTTTTTCAAGAACTTAACGTAGTTTAAAAAAATATATTATTATTGTATAATTGTATATTATATGTTTAACAACAATAAAATAGGCCAGAGGCATGGTTGTTATGACTATGTTACGTTAATTCAATACGCCGCATCCGTAAGAGGATTTCCCCCGGTAAAAAAAAATACGCCGAAGTAAATAAGAGATCTTAAAAAGCCATCGTTAAAAGATTTTATTTAATCGTGATTATGAACGCGTTTGATATGGAAATTTGCAATGTATTTTCCGAAAACCCTGAGCTGAAATTTGGTTTTCCTATCAATCTCGTACTTTTTTGATACTATGGCGATTAAATAGTGTGATTATGTGTAGTCTCGTTGAATAAAGCTACTTATAATCGACTCCTATATTGATTTTCATTATGATCAACTACTTAAAAATAAAAAGCGGGTACGTATTTTGTATGTAACATTTTTTGATACAATGTTAAAATCTTCTACACAAAATCGAATTGAAGTAGAACTCCATTTAGATATAGCCTCGCATTGTAACAAATTATTTAAGTTTATAAAAGAATATTACATATTTTATATAAATTGTCAATCTATTCTTAAACAGACGTATAGTTGAAGATTTTATGCGAATTAAGTTTTTAATTTGTCAGATTTGTTAATGAAGGTGTTAATTTTTAACCACGTTCTCTACTTAAATTCTTTGCGAGTCCGCTCCAGTTTTATCCGTATTAAACGTTACACAGATAAATATGAGGCGGAGATAATTTAAAAAATAAATGAAAAAAAAAAAGTATTACACTAAGAAGATATGTATATGTAAATATACTTTCACAATTATCATTCCCTGCAGAAAGAGCACAGAGTATTCTACAAATGTAAAGAGGAAAAGCAAAAGTTTGTACGTGAAAAGATAATTGTATTTTAAAAATGTGAAATGATATTAGGCAGGCCGCTATAAACCTTTCAAGTCTGCTTTTCGTATTTTTTTTTCTTAAAAGTGCGCTGCATTTGCCATTTTAATTGCAGGCTTGAAAATTATTTGCCGCTTACGTTATTCTTTGGCTAAAATAAGTAATTAACAAGTTATTCCTTCCTAGTTTCTCCATAATAAGTTAATGACTGCAGAATAATTAGATTTTGTATGCAAAGTTTTCTATGATGTTTTTAAAATAACATCCCCGAACAATATAACAATTGCGAGGATGTGTTTATTACTTTTATTTTTAAGGCCGGCAACACATTTCCAAGGTATATAGATTGATTATTGACAATGTGGATGTGGTCACATACGATCAGGCGAAACTGTATGTATCAAATACAATTATAAAGCGCCTCACGCATTTTTAAATTTTACATTTGAACACTTTGCTTTATTATTTCAACAGGCGTTTTAATTTGAACATTTAAATTATGTTAAAACATAAGCGTTTGATACAGCTTAGCTTTTGAAGAGATTTTTATGTAAATTTAAATGTTTTTGACTCTTTCAGCCAAAAATATTGAATTAATTTATTACTTGACTAACACGTTGGTTAGACTCTGGGTAGGATATGTTTATACCATTATAGCTAGAGGGAAGTATAAAGTATAATTTATAAAGAAATTAAGATAAATCCCTGCCGTATTATGTCAATTACCAATAAAAAGGCGTTCGAAGATCATTCCGGTGCCTTTTAATCGAAGGCAAGTAAATCTCCGGAGGGTTTCCTGTCGTCTGTATTAAACGAGTCTAGGATTTATCTCTTTAATACATTTCTGATAGAGATTTAAACTGAAGCGGCCGGATATTGAGATTTTCTCTATCCAGACTTGTTTTCAGTTCTATCGATCCTTTTATTTTAGCATCCGGGTTAGACTGAACTGCACTGTTACTGGTTTCAAAATGTCTACGAAACATAGCTTTGCCTTGTCTTTCACAGAATTAGATTTTGTAAGGTTTTGAAGTATTATCTAACCTTTTTTTTAGCGTGGAAATACTTATAGGATTACCTATCGATCTCAGAGAAGGAACCATGGGTTATGTCGAATTTCTTTTAAATAAAACACCCTGTGTTCCGTCTAACCCCAACCTTCGGGCTCTTCCATGACAGTAGTATATATCCTATCTATATCCAATACATTAATAAACTATCCAGTGCCACTTGAAATACTAATTAAAACACAATCTTCAATATACATCACAGTGCTTAAGTAGCTGAATTAAAAACTATTTGACTTTTCCAATCAGATTTTCACAATACGAACACGATCGGAAAGAGTAAAAGCAGTCAAGAAGCAGACGTGTTACATAATATTTGAAATACAAGCAACAAATCACGAAGGCAAACTGAAGTCATTGTCCAGTTGACATGCTGAATCAATCGTGTTAAGTTAACACGCGACCTCTAAGACACGCAACACCGACAAGCTAGCCAAGAGGGCAGAATGATTGTATTAGGAGTGAGTAACGTGTTAATAAAGCCATGCGATGTTATTAAGAAAGAGCTAATATAAATAAGTTAGAACCAATAAATTTCGGTTTTACCAAGACTGTTTTAATCAAAGCCGTGATTGATGGATAGTTATATAGTGTTATATTGTTTTATGTTATAGAATATATAAGCAGAGAAGATCAGAGATCAAAGACTTATAGTTTTTTCTTACAGGACAGGGTGTGCTTTTGCCTTTAGTTTTATTAATCCTTGAAGGGTTCTTAAGAACTTGATTAAAATTTCAAAAGAAATAACATTTATAATACGCTTCCTTAGGGAGGTATGATTTCAGAGCAGTAAAACTGAATTGTCTTCAGTTTGTCTTTGTCCTTGATTAAGCGAAAAATTACAACTAACTTGATTTGAAGTTCCACTTTGGCTAATTTTCCTAGCATCTGCTGTAGTTGGTGCTGGATTAATGTCATAGCTTGGAGGGCATAATTTGCATACGTCCTGGACTAAGTCAGGCGAAGTTTGTAATTAACATCTCGTTGAAGATGTTTGTGCTGTTTTTAATTGTAGTGTTAGTTTATAAAAGTGGCTTCAGGTGCACTCAGGGAGAAGTAATTATGACATTGAATGTTGAAAGATTACAATAGTCAATGAACTCATTTAAATGCACGAAAAAAAAACTTAATTAAGTATATAATATATAATATAGGAGAATAGTATCTTTTGATTAGTAGTTGAAACGCCAATTCGTCTGTATATTTTAAAGTGTTCATCAACTGTTGTGGTCAACTGTAGACATATAAAATGTATGAAAAATAACTATTTAAATCTAAACTAATAAATATGATAACAATATGTAAAAAATCTTGTTCAATGTTAATTTTGTCATATAAATTCAGAGTTAAAACTACGCTGTTACGAGTACAGACAAGCATAATGTGAATTTCATAAATCTCAAATTTGTCGCAGCGAAACGTTGGAAAAATTCAACTCTGACGTTATCGCAAGTCGAAAATAATTTATTCGTCGTTTTTAAACGTTTGAAATGTTATTTGTGGAAAGGAGAGATGAGTTGGCTGAATAAAAAAGAAAAAAGAATTTTGTTTTTTTTTTTATAATTCCCTCAAAGGCAATGTAAATAAAACATTTGACAAACTATAGAGCGTTGTAGGAGCTTTATCACTGAGACAATGGAATCGTTTCAGCGGGTAAACAATACCGACAAATTTGCTTTGGACTTATAACTCCCGTTTGCGATATTTAAATAGAAGAATACAAAAATGTTCTATTTAAATTCATTGTTTGCTGATTCTTACTCGTTTTAAAGAGAAAGGGTATTTAGCAAAAGCATTATTGTGATCATTTCTGTCATTTAAATCAGCTCTTTCAATTGGTATTTTCGGTGCAATATGATTTGGGATATTTCAAGAAGAGACTTTTTCTATTTCTATTCAAAAGGTCGGCAACCCTCTCCAGTGCGGTTAGGCTCTACGAGTGTTCAAGGACGGCGATGACCACTTTTCATCAGGTGGCTCGCGTGTTTGTTTGCCCCCTATTTTATAAATGAAACAAAGAAATGGTACCTGTTAATTTCAGGACCATTTCCATTAGGTTTATTATTGATATCATCTTAATAGAATAGAAGATTTGTGTATAAAATAATATGAGGAAGAAATTGCTAATTTGTTCTAACAAAAGCCGCAATAAAGAATTTATCCAATTTAACTTCTCTGGAGTTGAATTGACGCAGTGAATTTTGGCTCTTTAGCCCGAGGGCCTTATCCTGAACTTGTATGAGAAAAATGTTTTGTACATTTTTTAAAAGAAATAATTGAAATCATCTCATATTGTTTTGTAGCGGCCTATTATGCCCTTTTGAAAATATATAACCAATTTTATATAAGACCCGGCTTTTTATTAGTTACTGTTTGGCAACGGTATTATTTTATACTAGCTGTGCCAGCGACTTCGCCCGCGTAGAAAAGTGACTTTGGGCAGCATGTTTTAAAATGCCTAACCCGCGCCAACAAACGTTCAGCAAGTTCAACGTGATTCTTATCTTTTATTTATCAACCGATTGACATGAATTAAACACTAAATGTTAAGTGAAGTTTACCACAATATATCATTGAAAACCCCATCTAGATAGGATAAGCCGTTTCTGAGATTAGCGTGCACAAACAAACAGACAAACAGACAAAAATTCCAAAAATCATGGTTTTGGGTTCTATTGCGTTAATAAAGGTCTCCTATAATATTTTTTCTCATGTATCTTCCATGTACAGACAGGGACTCGTTACGTTTTTATTATATGTATAGATAAGACTGTTAGATAAAATTTTAGAATGTGACTGAATGTTATATTATAACTTTTACAATGTACCTACTCTTATGAGTTTCTTGTTGCGTAATAAAGAATACTATTATTATTATTATTATTTATCGGTTTTATTTATATACCCGTACGGTATTAATTTGTTTCTTAGGGTCAAAATTAAAAATGGAAATTTAAGTACCTTCCTGTAGTCAGATTCATCTGAAATTTTGTACAAAATCCTATATTCTGTAGGCAATTTTAAATACTAAAATCTAGAAAAAAATATTACACAAATATTATACACTGCGCCATCTAGTCCCACGCTAAGCAGAGCTTGTGTTATGGCGACTAACGGACAAATTACATAAACATATACATACTTTTCTTTTGTAAATACATACTTAATACATAGCAACACTCGGTCCCCAAAAAATACAAATGTAAATTACGATTGTATTTGTTCCGGTGTGGGGATCGAACCCACGACCCTTCGCACAGATAGCAGTTGTGCTACCACTGCGCCAAGCGGTCGTCATTTATGCATGCTATAGACCTTCCTCCTGTATCAGTCTATTTTTTGATATCTATCTGCTTTTAAAAAGGGGAAAACGAAATAATAAAAATATTTTTTTATAAAGTTAAATAAAACAATTATTGTATAATATAAGATTTATTTCTCTTAATTGTCTTTACACATAGTTTTTATCTACATCACTTATTTTCTATACTAGTTAATTAATTTATTTCAGAGGTAAAATTACCCTATCATATTCTGTAACATTAGGCAAAACAATCTAGCAATGTCTTCTGTTCTATAAACATTTTTGTGGGAGGTCCCCCCTCCACTAAAACCCTAACATTTAGGCTCAGGGCCACACGACACTTTCTATCCACGGCACGTATGCTGACACCCTGGTATATATACCAGGTTCGCCAGCGATGCCGCACCATTTGCCTGAAGATATAACACCGATAACGGTGTACATACAATCCACGCTTTCGTGCCTTACTTGCAATGGACCGCCGCTGTCACCCTGCAACGCAGTATAGTTAACTACAAAAATTGAGCAATGATTAAGTACCATTCAAATAATTATAAAAAAAAAAAAAAAAATAAACCGACTTCAAACTAAAAAGCAAAAAATAAATTTGCTTCCCACAAAGTAATACGCATTTTCCTTTAGTACATAGAACTGATTTAATAGTTATTTTATAATTTCCAAGTCAGTACCAAGTAAATGCTACAACAATCTATACAATATCGATGTAACCAAACAAACACGTTTTACTTCGCAATGGAACCACCTCGGAGACACCTTCGATTCATAAACGACGAAGATATCGGTGAACATACATAAAAAAAATATTATACATGCAGACGAATTGAGAACCTCCTCCTTTTTTGAAGTCGGTTAATTACAAACTATGCATCGGATTCCATGTCGTTCGTTTGAGGAGGAAAGGGGAAGATGTAACTCTCCTCTGAACCAAAGAGTCCTCCAGATCCTCGACAAGTCGACTGACTGACCGTTAGGCCCCAATGGTTCGAAGTCGAAAAGTTGTATATGCAGTTTTTTTTTATACCATGAAGAGGGAAGACGAGCTGGACGCACTCCTGATGGTAGGAGTAACGCCAGCCCATAGCCAGTGCAGTGCTACCCGGAACTTTGCTATAAAGCCCAACTCCGGGCAGGGGTGCACTACACCGACGCTCCCCACTTTGAGTCGTCAGATGTTAAGACTCATTAGCCCAGTAATTTCGCTGGCTACAGTGC
>DWAJ01001863.1:0-20064 GCA_018238005.1 Eurema mandarina | reverse complement strand
ACTGATGAACCAGGAATGGCTCACATTGTTTCTGGTGAAATTGTATGTTGTGTTGTGATGTTCATTGTTTATCTTTAGTTAAAAATGTCGACGGCTCGGGTGTGCGGTAAAACTCAAATGAGTTTATCATAACACCCGCTTTATTAACTTGTACTCTTTTTTTCTTTAAATAAATAAATAATAATAAAAAAACTTACGTCTCGTATTTTAAGGTGAATGTAGATATTAAATATAGTTTCCGTTGACGATTTTAGACTTGAACGGACAGTACATCATATCTCTTAAATTGTCGACCTAGACGCTTGTCCCAAATCCAGTTAACTCGAAATTGGAACGAGACCAGACCTGTATAAAACGTATAAACTCTTCCTCGCGGCTTAATTGCTCGATTAAATTATATCTAAATTACAAGACGCGATCGACTAACGAGTAAAGTTTTGGTATATAGTTTGCCGACAGACTGTCGTAAGTGAAATGGTAATACAACATTTGGTATTGAAACAATTTAGCTAACTGTAAAAGATAATGTGTTCATGAAATTGACGTGCCTCTTAAAACTTTTCACCAGCCTTATTAGATATATAATTGTAAAAGAAGAAATACAAGTTCGAATAACAGCACGAAAATTCCCATCTACTTGATTGATTTCCGATGTCAAAGTCGTTAAAAATAATTTCATTAATATTCAAGCTGCCTTTGTAATGACAGATATTAAAACAATTTCATTTGAATTCTAATGGCAATATTAATTGAGGGGAAGATATGGAAAACTCTCGAGTTAACTCCAATTAATATCGCTTTTAGACTAAATTGGATTCATGTTTGCGAATTGCTGAAACAGGACTTTAAAAGTTAACGATCTTCCAAATGTCCCAACAGTGGCAGAATTCAATATTGGATAATAGTTGATCGAAATGGACCGTAACATGATTGCGATTTCAGATCAACATTAACTTTATGAGATATTTCAGTATAATTCCTCAGGTATTCTGCTAACGGAGATTGAATATTATTCATAAATAATTTCTCTAAACTGTAGGAGAATAGTAAATTTACAAGAGCTTTAATTTGTATTAAATATAATCTACTAAACGAATATCTTCATATAAGTCGAGTTCATTATAGTTAGAAACAAAATATTTTTTATAGCGAACAAACTTTGTGAGGAAAAATTTTAACAAGGATTTTCGCCCTTTAATAAAGAGTTGGTGAAGTTTTCGCAAGAGATTTAGACGGAGCTGACGTTCGATAAATTGTTGCAGTTTTATATTCTCTAGAAATACAAACAAGAATGTCTTAATGTTTTTATTTGGCCATATTGTTTTCTTCTAGAATTCGGTTGTTGTGTTCTTTTGGAAAAAACAGAAGACATCTTCATATGTTTGATCTAGTCGTTCTTTAAAACACGTTTTCATAGTAAAACAATCGACTTTATTTAAAATACAAATGGACATTGTTTAAAGCTTCTGAAGTTTAAAATATCTATTCATCAAATACACGCCAAATTTGTCACTTTGTCTACATAAGTAATGTTAAAGTTCAAAGTTGAAGCTCCTAAGTGTTTTACTCGTGTTGAAACAGTAATCATTTTCCCCATTTCATTTACTTAATAACTTTGTTTTCAAAAAGCCAATTATTGCGAATCGATAAAGATATTCCCGGAGACAAAATTATTTGAAGCGTGAACGGTTCTCAAGTTTCGATAATTTTAAGTCAACTTTTAAGACCTTGTTCAGTCGTTCAATTAAGTCAAATTCTCCGGAGAAAATTATTTTATTGAAATTCAAATTAATGCAATCTTCACTCGTTAAATTTATTCCCATTTATTGTGGCGTTAATGATTGAATGTTTGTAAACAATTAACAGCTTTCAGTTTTATTGTTTGTTTTGTTTATTAAAATGATTGCTTACCGTTGAATAAGTTTTAATAACAAAAAGTTTGTTCTTCAAAAGAAGGTTCTTTAAAAAAACAATTTGTAACAATGGTTAACATTAAGGTAAATAATTTAACAGGTTTTTATTTAAAATGAAATAATGGACATTGCATTTAACATTTATTTATACGAGCATTCAAAATGTAGTTATAATTTAACGGACTGACTTCATAAATAAGTATGATGAAACAAAATAAGATAAATAATACAATGATTTTCTAGACAATCTTAATATATACTAAAATCAGACATAAAGAACAACATGAGGTAGTAATGAATAGAAATAATTGTAATGACTTGAATTTAAATAAACGATTACATTAATGAGTCAAAACGGGATAAAGTTCCTAAAAGCGCTTACCTCCAATTGATTTGTAATTTTGTTAAATTATATCAAGTACTAACTATACGAATTGGTACCAAAGTTATTGAGAATATGAAGATCTTTTATATACTTTTCATAATCACACATTCCTAGCCGAATTAGACTATTCTACCTGCCCAGAAAGGGTATGTGTAATAAATTTCATAATACTTAAAAATAACAATGCCTGTTATTAAAAATCATTAAACTTATTTTAACGAAATAATTAATTCGATTTCATGTTACTTTTCATATTCATCGGAGGTAAGTTGTTTTCGAAAGAACACCCAAAAAAAGTAAGTACAAATTAATCTTGCACTTCCAAGACTTCTTTGTTCGGTTTCTTGAGACCGCAAAGTTTTTTGCAAAACTGTTTATAATCAATCAGACTACAGCGATTTTTGTCATAGATCATTGGTGCTTCGTCCAAAGCGTAGTCGGCTTCTTTTTCAGTGAAGCGATCACCCCACGTCATGAGGTCGTGTCGAATTCTAAAACAGATTGGAAAAACAGTCGATTTAGTTAGTCCAAAACGGCTAGTCCAAATTACTGTCTAATTTTTGAAATATGAAACCCAGTTTCCAGAGGCAAATCATGCTAATTATTTATAGTAAAAAAAACTGAAATTTATATTTAATTTTAATAATTTTATATTATGCCAAATTGTAAGATGAATTCATCAGAATCAGATCAGAATAAAATAAAATAAAATAAAATAAAAAAATATTTTTTTGTATTGAATATGAAATAGCCCTAAAATTTCCTTCCATATCTTTCTTCTGAGGATCAGATACAACACGAGTGATTCGCCCAATTTCTACCATTTTCCGTGTTGATACCTGATACGTGACGAGATTACGTGACAGTATATTCAACTCCCCCTTGTGACATCGCAAGATAATTTAATGTTGATTTGTCCTCTTTTCTTATAGAGAAAATTATATTCAAGATTTAATATACGATTTTTGATATCATAGAATTGCTATGGGAACGACGACTCGTAGTATTATACCACGGGGCGACTCTCGTATGATATATTTGTTTACCTGATATTAATATCTATATAATATATTATTTATTTAATTTCCAACTAATAAAAGACAACATGGTTCCTTTAATTATATGTATACTCGGATTAGTAGTGAAAATAACAGTTTCCTAGCTTCCTGCAGTTATTTAATTAATCCAGCCACAATAGTATTGTCGTTGGAACAATCGCATAAATGGAAGTAAGGACTATAGTTTTATTTAAGTTGAGATTTTAAGATTGTCGGAGTTTGTTTTGCACGGCGTGATCAAGTTCCAGAGAAGTTTTGATTAAACAAAAAGAATGTTTCCTAATCAAGTTGAAAGTTTCTCACTAAACAAAAATGGAGTTGGTGTCTCTTTAATTAAATTGTGAATTCAATGATTGTCTTGGAGTTTAAAGTATTGATTTCAACATTATGACGTCATTGTGAATTATCATACCGTTTCTTTGTTACAGCGGTTATATGAGCAGGGACTTTCAATTGATAGTAAGCGCCTGCGTGGATTATTGTCTAAGGCAGGTTGTTTCGAAGCAGCCGTAAAAAGTTAAACAAATCCATACAAATATTATGATTGCAAAAGTTTCTTATGACATATAAATTTTTGATTGATCTACGTATATCACAAAAACATTTACCGGGAAGGGATTGAATTTTGGCATACATTAATATTAACTTTGGATTAACATATAGGATAACTTTCTCGAAAAATATTGAGATTTAGATAGTACTTATTATACAAATGATATTCATCTCTACAGTTGATACCAAACAATGGTTTATTTAAATTTATAATACAATTTGTGCACTCTCGTAAATTGCACCTCGACTTCCATTTTACAGTAAGCCTCTAAGATCGACAAATGCCTTAACATTAGTCTTACCATTACATTCGTCTGCGAATTATGTAAATTGTTTCGGAGCATCGTAAAACATTTAAAGTGAAAGCTATTGTGATAATACTGGGAACATACTGTCTTAAATAATGAAGTTTAATGAGTTTGTCTGAAGTGCGAATTTAATGTAAGGCGCTTTTTTCGTTTGTTAAGTTTTTTGTTATATTTACTTATAGGTAGGAAAAATGCGAAAGTATTTGATGATATAAAGAAACATATGTGTATTTGGATGTGTGTATGGCAGGATAGATAAGGACTAAACAGATTAGCGGAAGATGAACCCCTTGATTATACTATTTTATGTGGTTATAAAATATTTTTAATTTAAGGATTAACAAAGAAAAAAAAACAATGTGGATAAAACTGTAAGATCAGTAAATAGTATAAATTTAAAGACGAATGTGTACCATTAATATAAAATTTAATTCCAAACTCGAATTAATTATTTGTTTTAGAATAATTTCAAATCAATATTTCGAGTTTCGACTAACATTAATTTATCATAGCTTCTCAAAACAAACGTTTCGAGATATACGAGTATTTATGGTAACATCTGTTATTATATTATAATAATTTAAGCTTTAAAGTTAGCGTCTTACGTTCTAAAATCGTATAACATGATTAAATTAATATTAAACTGAAAATAATATGGAACGCTTGTTCATTTCTATAATTTTGTAAGTTGAATTGCGCGTTAATGCGTGTTACATGCTAATTACGCAGGATTTCTTAAATTTAGAAATGTTTGAGTAAGCGATGTCAAGGCTTTGAGTATCTTGGCTACACGTGCGTTGTAACTATTCACTGCGAATTTGTTCTATTTCTACAAATTCTTTCGCGTGAAACAATATTTATTACTCAACCAATATAATAATATTATTATATATGTCTGTTTCGATGTATTTTATCATAGGAATATGGTTTGACGAGTATTACCAAAAAATAACTACTAGGTTATTCGAAAAATATTAATCCCTTCTTAGAAGACAAAGTCCACCCCCTTCAGTGTTCCGAAGCTGGTAATTAAATATCACATTAAAAAAGGTTAACCAAAAAAAGGAAAGGCTACCTTTCCTCAGAAATGTATCCAGTATTGTCAGTGTCCCATCGTGAGAGAGCAGCAACGAGGGTTTCTTCAGAATCCAATTCCAGGCTCTTGTAGCCTAGCAGGTTGACAAACGCATCGAAATCTAGAGGATTAGATGCCTAAAAGCAAGCAGTGTATTACTATTGAATTCCTAAAAAGCTTAAATTTCTTAAAAACTAAGAACTTCTTAAAAAGCAAGCAATATATTACTATAGAACTTTCGATAATATTTTCGCTTAAATTCGGCTTGACACGCTCAAGTTTGAGCAGGTCAATCCGCTAGTAATTAAAGTATCATATAATTATGTATATTGCAGTGTTGAATTACTTTCAAATGTATATTAAAAGTATATTGTTAAAGTGTTAAGTTCAATTTAGGAACTTAGACCACGATTAAATGTTAAACCGTGCATTACAGTAGCAGTACAGGTACCTAGGAATGATATAGGTCTAGTAATAAATTTCATGAAGAACATAAAACTTTATCTAATACCCTCAGTGCTCGCATATCGTGTAACTGGCGATAAATTAGCGAACGCACACAATGCCCTGTTTACATTGATACATAAACAAACCATTAAAATATTTTTACGCGGTCTGCTCAGTAAACGAACAATTAAACTTTATTTTCATAGTATCTACTGTTTATTTCCAATTTGATATCATAAACATTAAAAAGTTTATTTTACTAATAAATCGTATTGAAGTATCAAAACATCGTTTTGTAATGGCAATTACTTCTTATTGTTGCGTAGGCCCAGACTAAAGTAAGTAAATTCCTAAAAAAGTGTTTAGAGAAAATGCTTTTTATTTTTATACCTACAGATATTTTTGCACGTGTGCTTCAATATTATTTTAAATAAAATAATGAGAGGTGTTAATTTTAGAGCATTACAAAACATTTTCATGTACTACATTAACAATAAAATTTATAAAACAGTTATAGATTGTTATACAATTATAGACTATTGTGTCGTAAATATATTACTCGGAACTAACCCAATTGAATTATTATATTTGTCTTTTTGGTTACCTCAGAAAGCATAGTTTTGACGGCGCGTTCGTCAACGTTTTCTCCCAGGCTCACAAATGTTCCTCTTAGGTCGTTGAGATCAATGCAGCCATCGCCATCCATGTCAAAGAGGAGGAACGCCTGTTTGAATTGATGTTTGTATTAATGAAATAAAAAATAAACAATAACAAAGTGTGGTGCTGTGAATTGCAGCATTTTAATTCGAAGTTTTATTAAGACCTGTTTTTTCCCAATTGCCCCTTAGGTCAAGAACTCTATCTTTAACTTGTGTTCCTTACCATATTTTAAATTTAAAGCGATATGAAAAGCATACCAATTTTTTTACCAAAGGCACATTCTCTTCACTGTTAATTGTTTCCGAGTGCCGTTTTTTGACATTGGATGTGAAGCATCCTTTGAAACAATCGCTACTATACTACGTAATGATATTTATTACCTCTTTAAGTTCAAAGATCTTGTTCTCATCCAATTCAGCCAGCACGCTCGCTGGTAACTCCAGCGCGTCACGTGCTCTGGAGCCCGAACGAGGCCTGCCTTCGGGCACGTGTAGCTCTGAAGGACTATCGCTGAATATAGAACTGAAATAATTTCTACTATGCATTACATATAACTAGCGAGCCACCCTGGCTTCGCTCGCATATATTATGAATGTTTTAAATATATAAAACATAGCTTATGTGTTACCCTCCTCTTGAATGGCTCTATTCATTAAAAAAACCGCATGAGAATCGGTTGCGTAGTTTTAAAGATTAAAGATATAGGGACAGAGAAAGCGACTCTGTTTTATACTTTGCAGTGTATGATATGGCGTAGGCATACAGATTACTTAAGATTTTGCTTAGATTATATTCTAAATGATTTTATATAGGTATTTTGCATGCGCTGTAATTCAAATCCTCGAGTAAGCATCTTCTTAATATTATAAACTGTTTTTAGGTACATTTGTTATGCTTACAACACACAAAAATTATCTATCATTGTCAAATCGGAATAACATATTATACGAGTAGGTATTTATTGAACTAAATACAAAGTTAAAATTAAAGTCGCCTTATACTGTCTGTCTGTCTTACGGATCGAGAAAATTCATAAAGTACAAGTCAACACGTTGGAATATGCATGTGCTTACTGCGACCAATTGATTATTATTAACAAACATAAATAAATATGTGAATAAAAAAAAGTGAATAATGTATAAATAATATAAATACTCCTTTATAACATATGGGAGTATCATTAATTTTTGACGCACCCACGCGCCGCCAACCGCCGTGTAGATAAACATTATTTATGATTAATAATTAATTTATAATGTGCAACTTTGTAACATCTCAGCGAAAATGATCAGAGATTCATCATATTTAGCTATTAAAAAAATACATGCATATTATTAAATTTGCTTATTAAGTTTTTTTTATCTATTGACCGCGTCTTGCGGCTTTATTAATTTTTTTTACTGAATAAGAAATATCGTCAATTTATTTAATTATTTATTTATTTACATAACATTAAATACAATTTTATAAAGCGAAATATATACAGATATTTATTCGTATTTTACGTTCCGCGGTAAAATCAGGATAATAATCATATCAATATAATATTTCATACATACATTCATGCGTATCCATACATTTATATATATATCTTAAAAAACTTTATTATTTCTACTATACGTAAGGGTTTAGTTTTATTATTTAAATAGTACCTATCTTGTTAGTAGTTAGTAAACTAAATTTATCTTATAGAAATATCCGTGAAGTGATTTATTCCTTCTTTCCGAGGGTTGTTTATAAGTAGGTTTACATGTATATGATTACTAATTATAAATGATGTAATTATATAGATTAAGTAAATAAAAACAGTTAATCAAATCCTTAAAGTTGCACTCACCCTCCGTCCGAAACCGACTGCAGTAAATTCTCTTTGAATTTTTTTATTTCATCTTGAGCGTCGGACTCCTTTCGGCTGCGACTATCTCTACGGTCTCCTTTATTTTTCTACAAAGGAAAAGCAATTTTGTGGAAATTTCTTCGTTTTAAAACCGTATCTTTACAATAACATCTTATAGGTTTTATATTATATTTGGACGTGAAAATCCCGTCTCGCTGTAAAGTCGCTATAAAAGTAACAAAGACTGTGATAAAAACGTATTCTAGTATCATATTTTTTAAACACGTACCTATATTTTTTTATACGATTTTATAATTTAATTGCTTAAATATATTTGTATGAAACATCTGTATCTTCATCTATTTTTATATTAAAATTCCTACTAATAAAAAAATATAAAATCGCCCCAAAAATTTAGTATAAATTTAAACGTACGAAACGTTTTTCCAATCTATACTAATAAATTTGTGTTAAGGGTGAATTCTAAAACCGAAATGCGCTTGTAGCTTTGCTTGCCTGTAAGTCAATTTCCTTGTAAAATGTTAGAGCCTATTTAATAAGTTTGTATGCTTAACTATAAAAAAAATACAACAAAAACAAACTTTGTCATTCGTATGCTAATTTCCCAAAGCTAAAACTAACGCATGAAAAACACAATGTTTATGTGTTCAGCTAATATTTTATGATCAAAATTGAAAAGTGGAAATATTATAAAAAGCAAATAACAATGTTTGCATAAAAACTATACTTTTGAATGGTTTGCAAATCAAGTTTATTTTATAAATAGTTTTATTTACATTTGGCGCGATAGAAAAATAATAAACCGAGTTCGCTAGTGACAAACAATAAACTCACTTTTTGTTTTGAGGGCTTAGCGTTTTCCTCTTCCATGTTAAAATTAAATCTCCTACAAAAAGTGCACGATTTGCGTGCTTGCCGTGTACTGTGGGATTTGTTACTAAACAAATTTTGTAGGATTAAATTTACATTGCAATTCCGAGCGGTAGATATAATCATTTTATTTTGGTTGGTCGCTTGTAGATTTCAGATTAGTTGACGTGTTTGCGTCAACTAATTAATCTTTGAAGTTATAAGATTTCAGGTCAATGGGTTTTGCATTTAAGAGAATAGAAGTTTATTTTATTCGTGAAACATACATGCCTGAGTTTTAATGTTTAATTGACATTGTTTCCAAATTACGAAGGATTACAGAACCGTTTCATTTTTCAAGCGAACGAAATAGGTACCTACATAGTAACATACGAGCTGCTAAATTAATTTAGAAGGAGCGTATAAAAATTCAATTTTCTACGGCAAATAACGCGAGCGATTTTTCCGTAATGGTTCGGTTTTTAATCAATTACAAGTGCAGATCTTAAATCCAAATGCAGGGAGTTGCGGTAGCTAAGTGGAATTAAATTCGCTTGCTGCAGAATAAAATTTAGATTTCACGGAGCTTTGGGTGGTACTCTATCCTCTATTGTAACTCTTCGTTGTTTTATAGGACTTAAAGATAAAACATAGTTCTCAATCCAAGCTATTTAGGTAATTGTTTCACAATGCTTTCATTGTTGAACATATATAAAAATGGTTCACGATATTGATTTTCATTCAAAGCGCTTTAAATAATAATAATAATTTATTTCCATAATAAGGTGATTTACAAAATATTTTACCCAGGCTCCCAAGATAGTAAATACTGTTTTTCAGGAGCCTGTTTCATTCAATCGTGACACATATACGGCACCGACACAATTCGTTCAGATTTACAATAGGTTACATATAAAAATATAAAAATTAATTTACAAGTTACAAGCGAATTAATACAGTAGAATCAAGAAATATAGAAAAGCAAAAATAGAAACTATTTTCTAGTAAGCCGTAACTTAAAAGTGTTTCAAAGCTGTTCCCAATATTACGTTATCTATATTTATATCTCAACAAAACAAACACGTACATCCTGAAGTAAGCCATGCGAGTCACAATTTTTCATCAAATATTAACCGCTGTAATAAACGTGTTTTACGACTGCACACACGCAGACACGTATACAAGTCCTTTATAAATAAATTAAAATATGAAAGCGATTTTTATAAAGACAGAGTATGAGTATATAAATGTGTGATATGAGTTTTTCACTAATAAAATCGTTTAACTGGAGAAATAAATGTCCAGAAGTTTTTGCTTAGTAGTTATTGAAGTTTGTATAATATTAGGTAAATACTTTAATATTTTGTTCTATATGAGGTGATAGATAATATTGTGCTTATAAGTTGATAATTGGTACATTTAAAATTTGCTCTCTCATTTACTTTTCAGTTTAATTTCTAAGTTGAATTTTATTTTTATGTTGAAAAAGCCACAAAATTTATGTAATTTATTGAAAACGGTCGTCGTTAATATTCGTATAAATAACACATTTGCAACTCAATTTTACTACCGGCTACAAACAGGGCTTAAGCGGATTATAAGTGAAGTCTTGTCGTAACAAAATGTAAAGAAAAATTGCTAACCCCTTTTATGATGCAATTTTTCACGCCAACATCAAGAAAATATGTCTGAGTGACTTTGATAGTAAAACTCACCGCAGGTGGGCTGCTATGAAATGCGTGCAAGTTAAAAGCGATTATATAAATTTGGCATTTTATATGACTTCGAATTTCTTGATGGCTGTATTTTTTTTTCTTTAAAATGAAGGGTGGCATATACAATCAAACTATAGATGGGTGTGTCTGCAAAAATTTTGGAACCATTTAATGAACTAAACTTACTACTCTTCTAAACGTAAATAACTTTGGAAATAATACACTCAAGTCTTTTTATATAGGTAAATATTATAAAGTAACTATAACACATAAATCAACGCTTAATAAAAACGCATATTATTTGTCTACAATACACTAACTTAATAAACAAACGAATATCACTTTTGCTTATCTGCTTTTCATTAATTTTCCCTACAACGTCAAGCTGACAACAAAAGCTGGCAGAAGTTTGCAATGTTAGTCCAAAGTAAATTACAAACTACAACGGAATATGACAAGAAACATCATAGAGTTTGACTAGTCTTTTTATCCATACTAATATTATAAAGGCGAAAGTAACTCTGTCTGTCTGTCTGTCTGTCTGTCTTTCCATCACGCTAAAACGACTGAACCGATTAGAACGAAATTTGGTACACAGATGGTTTAGAGCCTAGGGAAGGACATAGGCTACCTTTTTTTAAAATCAACCCCCGAAAGGTTGCGCGAGGGTTTGAAACTTTTTAAAATTTAACGCTTTCACGGCCAAACCGCTGAACGGATTGTAATGAAATTTGGTTCACAGATGGTCTAGAGCCTGAGATATGCTACTTTTCAACTGGAAAAAAGGGTTATAAGGGGTAAAGGGGGGTCAAAGATTATATGAAAGTCCACGCGGACGGAGTCGCGGGCAACAACTAGTTTATTATAATTAACTTAGCATACTCGTACATATTATGAGCAATCTATTTATAGAATTTGACAAATAAAATGAGCAGCTAGCAGCAGAAGTTTTTTGTCTTATAGGTAGTTTGTATTTAAATACATAAATATTTGTTTTTATTCATTCATATTTGGTATTACTTTAGTTCCAAGTGATGCTTAAAATATTTTGAATATACATCAACTGCCTTTTACTACAGCGAACAACGTTAATACGTAGCATTTTTAAACATGTTTTGGTATTTCTAAAAAAAATTACTACGCCGAAATTTAAGGGAGTGCTTTCTTTCAAACAAAAGTAGCAGTCTTCAAAATATTTTATAAGACATGCAGGGTGGAGTATGAAGTCATTTATATTTAACGTAACGTAAGAACAACAATGGTATATGCTTATGCCCAAAAATGCTTTTAAGCTGCGAGAATTTATTTTGTTCTAGAGTAGACTAAGTTGAGAGTGAAAAAAACACGTAAGGATGATTTTCAATATATTAGAAGTAAAAAAAAGTATATATAGGACTTTTCTGTTATTGAAATATGAATAGTATCCAGACAGTATTGTAAAAAATCTTTAATTCCTAATCTCCTGAGTCTTAATTCAATTCGATGTGTATGTACACTCCAGCGAAAACAAGTTCCTTTCGTGGCTATATATTTACGACGCCTTAGGGTGAAGCCGTCATATAGCCATACTATATTATACCTACTCATTCGTACTATATTCTCGTACTTAACATCACTGCTCAATGTTATGAAATGTATTTATATTTTCATATTACTTTTAGCTGTACGCGCGCTGTTTGCAATTTGGACGTCTCGGTTTTAAGTCCATGAATCTGTTGCTTATCAAAACATCTTTCGGTCGTCAAAGAATTTTATTAAAATGTTACTTTGTTTTCTCGCCCCATTACTTACTTATTGCTCACTGTTATTGCGTTATTAAAACTGAATATATAATATAGAAAAGTAACCTACGTGAGGTTACTTTTTAACAGAAGTTTTTCCAAAGAACCTATTTAGTTATTTATGTGAGACTAGAAGATTAGAATTAGGATCAGAATCCAAATCTACAAATGTATTATACATTTCTATTAAAAGCAATATCATATCAAGAGCTAGTTCTTCATACTGTGTACAAGATTTGATTAACTGTCCCGCACATTAGATATCTCCAGCATAATAATTTAAATTTATATACTTCCCTGTCATGCCGCGGTGATTACAAGATTAAGAAACGACTCATTTACACTGGAATAACATCGCTATGCCAGAAATAATTCGGTACTTGCAGCTTATAAATAAATGTTTATCGTAATTAAATGTTAGACGAACTAAATATAAATCGGATTACTGGAACAAACGTCACTCTCCTCTTCGTCAATTTGGCCTATTTTTACTAATTGTATGTCTTTAGTAATACGGTATTTGTAGGATAGAGTATGTAAATAATTATATTTTTACTCATGAGGTAAGTTTAATGTAGCAATGATGGATATACGTAATGTTCTGGTTTGATTAGCAAATTTATTCCTTATCCTTACTAAATTATAATTAAGGTGAAAGGGCATCCTTCTATCAATTTGCTTGTTTGTTATGACTTCGCGCTTAAAGTAGTTTTTAATTTTGAAATATAGGGACTAGTCCTTAAGGATGAATATAGATATCATCAATTTAATAAAACAATATATTGCCTTTTATTGCTTTACTAGTCGCGACCCGCGGTTTCAATTACACGTAATTTACATATAAATCATCTTCTTGAATCACAGAAGGACGGGATAGATGGAAGAAACCACTTCGTTTTATACTATGTAATGAATGTCTGTAAAATAGAAAAACCCATCAACTAACTGTACATAATACGTTATTATAATATTTTTAACGTGAACATCATTTTTAATAACATCCTGTATTTTTTACGGATGTGGTGAACGTGATGCTATCATAGTTTTTACATGTTTTGTTTAGTTTAAAAGTTGATGATGTAAATTGATTGACGTTAAAAATAACAACTTTCAAACAACGCACTTTTTTTAAAAAGAAAATACGCAACCAACGGTTAACGTTGGTTGCGTATTTTAACTCGAAACGAGAAACTGTGGTTTTCAATATAGTTAGTTTTATTTTTTAGATTGATAAGAAGATTAGTTTATGAATAGTTCCTTCATTAGAAGTAAATTACTATTTTCACTACGATTTATATTTAAGATTTGAGGAGCCATTAAAACATGATTCTCAGCTTCGCAGGCTCAAGAATGAAACAGTTCTCATAGCTGGAAATATCCGGATAGTACAAGTTTTACCTGGGTCTTACATTGTTAAGTCCCAAATGCATACTATTTGAATAAAATTAACACTAACAAAAGTTCCAAGTTATTTATGCCGGTATTGTAAGAGGTCGTGATGTACGAATTTTCTAGAGACAATTTTAAAGTGATTTACATTTCATTTCCTTCAGAACGCTTTTAGAATACTTTAGCGCCTTTTATCTTAAGGCCGGAAATCTTTTAGGTAAAAATTGTGGACCAACTTACATTTTTTAAATGACGGCAATTTTATTCAATAGAATGTTTTAATTTATGTCTTCATATTCAATTAAAGGATAAAATATGTTTATTTTTGACGTAGATTTGCAGAAGAAAGGGAGAACCTTCCTCTAAACAAAAGATTCCAGTCAACATTCGTTTTTAATAAAAATCAATTATATCCCTCTTCGGAAGAATTAAAAATCAAATATCAAGTTTAATATCGTATTCAATTTGATAATTTATTTAATACTAAGTTACACTTTACACTTAGGTTGGTAAAATTTACAAATTTAAGGAAAATTTTTGGCCACTGGCGACCTTATCCCTAAAAAGTGATCAATTCCAACCAAGCCGGAAAAAGTTACAGAAAATACAGTCAGATGGAGACCTGCAACTTTTGAATAAAATAACATTATCGATTAAATGTCAAAAAGACAGATTTTGTAATTGTAAGATGTACCTATCTACTAAATTGGTCTTTGAAATAATTTCTAATTAAATATACAAAATTCGAACTCTGACAAAAATGTTGCCCTCATAATTATTAATTCCTCACCTAAAATAAGAAAGGTCAAGTGGCCTAATAAATTGAAGTTCTCGCAAAGTATTTTTCTCGTGGTCTTGAAAGCCCAGACCAACACTAAGTAAATGCCTTGAATAATACATTATAAGTTTAATATCTTTCCCATCCCATTCTTCAAAGTTTATTATAAGTTTGAGCCAAGATTTAACTTTGGTTTTGTCTTAATAAGAGAACAGATTAATAGTTTTGCTTATGGGAAAAGTTTTGAAGTTGAATTCGCGTTTGCACGATCCACTTTCTGGTGAAAACTTCTTAAACCTAAAATGCGCGTAGCAACAAACTTATAGGTTTGAGGATTATGCATAATAAGAAAATTGGCAAGCTCGCGGCTTAGTCTTATTATAGACGTTGATAATTTTGAGCTCGTTTTAAACAAATAAACGGACTGTAAAATAAGGAACAAAGTGTTTTAATGTATAGTAACATGTATATAATATTTTCATGAGTAAATTTGTCCATACAAAACCTACTTCCAAATCGTAGAAACACTTCACAATTCACTATGCATCTAGTTTGTGAATGTTGTAGAAATGCATGAAATATTAAATGTGTGTCCTCATTTTAAATATAGCAGATTATTTGTGGGTATTGTGGCGTTAGCTATTGTACAGTTATGACTATAAAGGTCCTTTCAAACTAAAATAGCACTGTTAGCGCATTAACCGCAGATCGGGCATCAATATTCAGTGGCTAAGCAAAATTATTTGTGACCGGTGTTTGTTCTAAAATAGTCCTATTACTCTACAGTCTATATCTGTCTGGAATTACTGAATCTCGGATTGTTTATATTAAATTCCTTATCGTTATTTCGAATTTACACAGATTAGTTATAACGACTACAGCGTTCATTACAGTTTAATGAACGCTATAGTCGTCTTTTAAATGTTGAGTCATAAAGAATATCTAAACATCGTATTATAATGGTAATCTTTATGGACAGAGTTTTAGTTTACGCTTATAGCAACTTTTGATTTTAAACATATATTTAGCATAAAAATAATATGCAAAGTTGAATTTTTAACTACCATTTTTTAGCTTCCAAACTTGTTTTGCGTGCGGCATCAGAGGACACAATCTAAATTGGTTAGAATAATATAATTATGATATTTTACCAACCGGCTTGAAAAAAACATCACGAAAGCCAATGATTCGCATCCTGTTTTGGGCAGACTATTCTAAATCTTAGGTAAGGTTTTGAATAAATATCAATATGTAATAATTTGGCTCCATTACGTACGTATCGCTTAAAAGTTAAATTATCCATATTAGCAAATCGAATAAGGCTCCAATGATATTCAAATTACATTAAGCGAGAGCTGACCACGGCGCTAGCATCAATATTCTCTGTCGGAACTAAACAGTAACTGATCGGAATTAGATTTGATTTAGATCGCGTTTGTCGGCACGTTCCGAATATACGATTATGCTTTGTTGCAACTTGCATAGTCTCTGTCGTTTCCATGTATTACATTTGTCTACTGACCTAAGAGACTGGGAATATCGTTTATGTAATACAAGATTTAATCGTTAATCCCTACTAATATTATAAATGCGAAAGTAACTCTGTCTGTCTGTCTATGTGTCTGTTACACATTCACGCCAAAACTACAGAACCGATTGTAATGAAATTTGGTACACAGATGGTTTAAAGCCTGAGATAAAACATAAGCTAGTTTTTAACTGGAAAAAAGGGTTATAAGAGGGGGAAGAGGGTCAAAGTTTATATGCAATTCCACGCGGACGGAGTCGCGGGCAACAGCTAGTAAAATATGATTGTTAAAGCTAATATGTAATTAAATATGATTGTACTTTGTTTGCATTGAATAGATTCTTTAACTACTGGATCTATTTGTTAAATTCTTTCAGAATTGTAAAATTTTTCTGTGCCAGGGTGACAAAGGTAAGCATTTTACACAGGAATATTACGTGGGTAAAAGGGTGGATTATAATTATCAAACGCCTTATGTATATAGTTATCGATAAAATTATTAATATTAGTGATATTTCATGTTCTATGTTCATAATTGTTCATAACAAACCTTTACATACCTATGATTCATACAGCTGTGAGTTTGAAATACCTACAAAAACAAAATGTAAAATTTAAAATGAAATATTCTTCCTAGACTTTTTACGTGTACGCGAAAGGATAAATTTTTAATTACGGTACCTGCTCACTCAGCATTTATGCAAGCAAAGGGTAAAGCTATCATAATTTAACGGCACAAAATTATTCTTATATCAAATTATAAACGTTTGTTTCGGTTTGTCCTTTTCTGATGTTGCAAAACATTAGCGTATAATTTGGAATACATTATTCATAGAATGAATACACACAGTAGTGCTTTTTTTTGAACGAGGGATGAGTTTTTTTTCTGTAAAATCCAAGAATTGTCACTGTTATTTACAGCTTGCAAATAAATGAAATTTCGTAAGATAATTATCTGAACTAATTTCTGAATACTGAAACGCTATTCAAATTTGGACGACCGCTTGGCGCAGTGGTAGCACAACTGCTTTCTACACGAAGGGTCGTGGCTTCGATCCCCACCGGAAAAATATATTTGTAATTTACATTTGTATTTTTCTGGGGTCTGGGTGTTGCTATGTATTGTATGTATTTACAAAAGAAAAAGTATGTAGGTATATGTAATTTATTCCGTTATCTAGTTGCCATAACACAAGCTTCTGCTTCGTTTGGAACTAGATGGCGCTGTGTATAAATGTCCTGAAAATATTTATTTATTTAAGTACAACTCAAATCGGTCTGATTTGACAGTTCGTCATACAAATCTGTCAAAATTACTTGAGGTGTGCTTAAATTTGATTTACGTATGAGTATTTGGCCGTAAGTCTGTTAAGTTGTATAATGACACGACGGCTCACTCAAATCTCTTTATTATTTTTTGTTTTGTATTACTGTCCTGTATTATAATAATCAGTATTAAGATCCTATACATCCTAACAGTAGGTTACGTAGCTGCTTTAGTAAAAGAACGCAAGCTATAACCCTTTGTCTTCGAACTATCGGTGTAGGTACATATATCCATTTACTATTGATATTGGCTCGACTGTTGTGGCAACAAAACGAATCACGTCGCCAACACTTCATGCATATTAATGAGACGGTCACGGTAAATACTGATCGGAACTGCAACAAACTCCTACTTGCGGTCATATTTTTCGCAAAAGGCTAAGCATGGAATACGTACGTAGGTTATAAATCGAATGTATTACCTACATAAATTATTGGAGTAAGAAAATATATGTATTTATTATCTAGGACAATAGTAAATTCAAAAGTGATCAATACATTTTCTTTTCTAATTAAGCAACGTACCTTATGTATGCTTATTTTATTAAAATGCATACATAAAATATTAAATAAATGCGTTTGTGTGTATGTGTGTGTATGTGTGTATGTGTTTTTGCGTGTATGTCTGTGAAGGACCATGGTCTTAATTTTGTTTTCTTATAAATAACATATCGCTCAAGACTAATATTGACCTAATGTTGTAATACAATATTTTTATATAATTATAAAACACATCACATCATATTCTTATTTTTATGACAAATTGTTCCGAACACATTTAGAGTGATGTCTTGCACCTTCCATAAATATTTACTTACTCAGAGAAGCAGTCATTTACTTCTATACATTTAATCTATGTAAATTCAATTATCCCGTGGGAATCTCATGAAAACTGCCTTGAAGGAAAATCTGCGCAGCGGCTGAAATAGGATGGACATTTTCTTACTGTTGTCGTTCGGATGGTTCTTAAAGAGAAGTATTTTAATGTAATGTGCGTTCTTATACAAAGCCAGTATGAAGTCCGAAATAATTAAATTGATGGTAATTAAGAAACGCTGCTGGCTCGATATTGCTCGTGACGTTTTGTTATTCTTTCCCGTCATTTTACTTCGAGGAAATTCGCTTTAGTTAATTATGTAATTATAATAAGTTAGATACTTTCGTGCACATTTATTTTGCACAATTAAGTTTTGATTAACAAGTATTTTGTAGGTTTTAATAAGATAATATACAGAAATGAGTAATATAAAGTTAGTCGTCGTTATGTTTGATTAATTTTCGATAAAAAAAAGATTTAATAAAAACAATTTGCAATATAAATAATCTTGTGAGATTTGATTCGTCTTCATTCTCACGTAATACAAGTGCATACGCTCAGTAAACTTTATTCAAAAAGTGATTTGGAATGGAGCGAAAATTGAATTCTGGATCTGCAATCGCAGAACAAAGAGCATGTAATAACCATATATCATTTTGCACCTGTCTTACCTAAAATTATACTCGTGATACGGCAATTTGATTTAAATATTCACAGCTCAATGGCATAACGATACGGCGTAATATTGACGGTATGGTGTGAGTTTTATAAAATGAAAGAACTATAATTAGTTTTTGATGAATTTCGAACAGCGTTTGAGTATGAAATATTCAAACGGTTGCTAGAAAACGTATATTTGTTAATTGAGGTTAAACACAAAAAAAAACTAATAAAAAATCGAAGCGTTATATTCTGTGTCAAATAATACACGTGAAAAATATGAACGACAATTTAACAGTATAACAATATGAAGATAACAAGTTTTATTTGCCTTAGAAATGTTATTTTCGATAAGGAAAATGATTACACGTGTTGATTTTAAATAAGGATATAACAAAGGATACAATAAAACATTTTACGTAAGAATCCGTCCAATCATCGCTCATTGTACTCTGAATTAAGAAAAATGATGAGATTGTTCGAAAATTTAACTTTCGATCTTATTTTGAAAAGTTGTATTTGAATTCTATTTGTATATTAAATTATTTGATTAAATAATCTAATAGGTTGAACTATTAATTAATATTCCCTGAAAGAATTTATTATTCAAAACATATATAATAATATATTATATTAATCAAGAAATGAGAAATATGATATAATACTCCGTAAACTTAATATAAATCACTAGACGAATATATAATACTTATAAATAACTAATTAACCTCAAAACTTTGAGACATTCCTGACTTCTTATGTTATATATTAATGGGACTGGATCAATAATAGCTACCTTTATCTTTACGAGTTATCTAAATATATTGATTAAAAAACACACTTACGCCCGGTATTAATAATCGATCGAAAATCCAAGATATATATAAATCGCAGATATGCACCGATCTACGGAACAATCTCCAATCTAAGTCCCAATAACGAAAAAAGACATTACATCTGTTTGTCAA
>DWAJ01001862.1:0-20066 GCA_018238005.1 Eurema mandarina | reverse complement strand
CTATGTATTGTATGTATGTATTTACAAAAGAAAAGTATGTATATGTAATTTATTCCGTTATCTAGTTGCAATAACACAAGCATCTGCTTAGCTTGGAACTAGATGGCGCTGTGTATAAATGTCCTGAAAATATTTATTTATTTATTTTTTTAACAATACTATCAAATAGTCGACAGCACACTTGTGTCAACGACAGTACTTATGGGTGGCGCTGATCACTTTACATCAGGTGACTCACCTCCTCGTTTGCCCCTCTTACATTTTATAAAAAAAGTCAAAATGTCGAATATATTGTAGTAGTGTCAAAGTCAGTATCTTAATAAGATTAGGCTACAAAAAGGAACACTTTTGAATCGTCGTAGTTTAAAAAAAAATATCAAAAATATAACATAGCATTAACTCGTTTATTTATCTTAATTTAATGGTTCTATTTATTTTAATGGTTGTCGAATCATCTATCATCTATTATATTAAAGTAAGGTACGTACAAGAACTACGTTTCAAATGGATTTTTGTGTTAATTGAGCATATTACCCTTGAGGTAAATCAAACTTAAAAGACACAGAAAATTCCAAGGCGTTTTCTTTCCGCTTTTCCCTTAAAATTAGGCCACCCGAAAGGCACAATTTATATTGTTGTAATCAAAAAGAAATATTCCCTTTTTTCCGGCATAAGGGTTGTTTGGGAGGCGCCATTTCCACCGACGTGATAAAATTTTATTTCAACTTTCCGGATTACATAAAAGGCCTGACAGACCTTTTCGATTATATACATAGGGCGTTTGAAAGGTTTTTAATTCAATGCAATAAAGGATTTCAAAATACATTTCTTTTTTCATATTTCCCGTCCTTGTTTTTGAAAGTAATTAATAGCAAATATTTTTAGCATAGATTTAAGATACAAAAATATTTAATAACTTTCTATTCATTATAAAACAAAAAAAAACACTTTCTCTTTTCCTTTCGATTAATAAGCAAAAAATTGTAATAAATTTTTTTTTTAAATGGAAGACGAAATGGAAATGCTTTCTATTCCTTCCAAATTTCAAGTGCCTAAGTTTAGCCGCTTAGGCTGTGCGTTGACATGTCCCCTTTTATTTTTATAGATAGATTAGCTTTATAAATAAGAAAAACAAACCCCTTCATTCCAGGAAGCACTTTCCATTGACGTACTTAATTACCATAGAACAGAGAAAGGGCATTAATAGAAACTCGATACCCAGAAGCTTCGTAACAATGTGTCTATTTAATTAGCCCCGTGGAAATATCCTTAAGTAAACTGGTTGGAACAATACTCCACCTTTAACAAATACTAATAAAGGCTGGGCTACATTAGGTAACTATACCGATATGTTTAAGGTGAGTTTTAATTGATCAGATATTTTTATAAGGAGCAAATTTTGAGGCTTGTTTTTTACCGTTTCACGCGAAAACTACTTCATGGATTTGGCTAATATTTGGCATGCAGGTAGATAAACTACTAGATTAACATATGGGATACTTTTTATTTTTTTTATATATTGCCAAGAGAACAGAAAATACGCGGGTATAACCGTGAAGCGGGGATGATTTAATTACATAGTAGCAATAACATAGCTAAATATATAGCTACATATGAAAGAGGTTTGCAGAACAGTTCGAAATTTTATAGGAAGGTTAAATTAAACTAAACCTAGATCGTCTTATCAACATTACTATCTTTTTGTTGACCTTATTTTTACCACTGTTTCGCAGAATATATTAAAGTTAATTAGAGTTTATTTCTTTTATGTACAGTCAACATATTAAGTTAGTATATGTTTATGTTTATATAGTTTCGATGTTACTTTTTCTGTTGAAATACTTTCGGAATCTATAAATCTTTGATCTCTTATTGCACGTTGACGTCACTCGAAGTAGTTTATATGTATAGCTTATAGGTTATAATGTTGTATGTAACCCGGCCCTTAATGAACCATCAGTTGAACTTATTACGTGCTTCGAGCCACTAAAGGCTTTGTGTATCCGATATTGTATTTGCTTTATCTCTTTTACTGTCTTCGTAATCTACTTGAGGAGTTCAGCTGACTCTTTTGTATATATAGAACCTTTTTGTTTAGAAAAAGGTAAGCTGTTTAAGCTGTAGTATAATTCGCTAGCTATTAGACTATTACTCGTAGTATAAATTCTTTCTTACGTTGCAATTAAATACGTGTTTAATGTTAGTTAGTTATTCATGGAAGAAAAGGGTATTGCTATTTTTAAAGTTCGTTATTTATAAGTATTTTTTTGGAATTTAAGCTTACATTTTTTATTATTTGATTATTGGATTTATAAATTGTTAGTCGTCTCTAAAAATTTATAAATCGTTTTATTACGAATGAGAGATTGTTTTAAACTGGCAAACCTTACTTTTAAATAATACTAATATGGATTTAAGACTATATTAAAAGCGATCGTAACGTAAGCGTTAATTGCTTTGATATAAAGATTTAAATAAATATTATTTGTCCAATGTTAATTTCGTGTTTCGTTAATATTTTCAGTTTGATTAGGGTATAATATCACGTTACGACAGAACGCCACTCAAACATTCTTACACGCCCGATCAAAATATTCATCAAACCATTGTAACTTGACCTGCCAGGCGTACGTGCTTTACGGAAAACAAATACAAAATCGAAAGAAGCAGACATTACGAAGGTCAAGGTAAACTGGATGGCAGGAGCAGCTTCGTATGACAGATGATAATCTACGACCGATGTCAAAGTGAATAATTGGGCTTTAGAGCTACATACATAATATTTTGTTTGCGAAATCTTTTTTAGGCTTTATCGCGAAGCACTCCAGACTGTCTAATGTAAATGATGGAATTTAATTTTTATCTCTGGTAACTACGAACAGTACCTAATGTGACACCTATGTGTGTAGGAGGTATATTGGATTTAGTTATTAAAATTATTTTTTTGATACCGGCGATAAAGATTGATTCAGATGGGATGACATTGGAACATTCTGGAATTATTTGTAAACCTATTTGAATTGATAACAGACCTAAGTTTATGGTAAATGGTATGGAACTTAATTCAGCTTAATCTTCTATTCGTTAAAATTATATTCATATAATTACGATTTCACTCAATAGATTTTCAAACCAACTTCGTTATTTTATGGGAAGACAGATCGATGTGTGTTATTACATAAAGATACTTAACTTATGATATACAGACGGACTCGTAGATTAAACCTAGTTGTATATAACAATTCATATATACAAGCCTTTATTGTCACGGTTTCAATGCAAACCGACGCCTGAAATTTTTAATCAAGCCGACAAAGAAAGTATTTTCCATTCCGCTCGCGCGCTCATTAAGAATTCGTTCCTGAGCGTGCCCTAAACAAAACAATCCTACATAACCAACGGGACGAAAATTAAAACACCCCTAATTAATTCCAACATCCCCTGCGTAACCACGATAAAGTAAAATTGTTCTAATATCAAAGGGAAATTCAAGAAAACATACCTACTCCGGCCGGGCTAGGGCGCGCGACGCACATGCGTATTTGGAAGAGCCAAATACCTAAGCTGGCTGCCATTTTGTTTTTTGCGCAGTCATTACTTTTTTTCGTCTATTTTCGTAGTTCCCGCTAAATTGTTTAATGGTATGCAGCATAATTGAATGCGTTCTGTTTAGATAGGTACACGCTTTTCATTTTTACTTGCATTGTAGATAATTTTTAAGAATAACACACCTAAACGAGGTTAAATAATATTTTGAGCAATTTTTGTTTTATTTTTAACTTTCATGAAGTATAACTGATTTTACTTCAGGTATCTAGTGCTGTATACTATAGTTTACGGGATACATCCCACATAAGTATAACGCGAAAATATTCATCTTTAATATAGCTACAGTATCACGAAAACAACATGTCTTACAATAGTACATACTATATACACACGTTTATACTTATATTGAATAGACTTATGTACCAACTAGCTATAACAAAAACGTTTTCAAAATACGTCGACAAATTCAAGCTCTATTACAGCTTCGTACGAGTTACCAAAGGGTATAATCCGGTTAAATTAAATTGGTATCTGTTCGCCTGAAGCTGTAATCCATCATCATGACATTTCTATTTATCTAGATGAGGTCCACACTTCCCATACTAATGGATCTTTGTTTTTTTAGCCCCATAGGGGCGTTATGCATAATATATTGTGTATTGTGGTGAGGAGTAGGAAGTTATGTATTTGTTTGGGGACCGGTATATGGATTATGGCGTCTTTTCTTATTTAGTAGAAATATAATAGTACATGGTCGGGGTCACGGGGTCACGGGTCATGGTTGCAGTCTCTTCCGTAACAAATCTATATGTTATATTATTTACCCATAATAAAGAAAAGTGCGGTTTTTAGACAGTTGTAACTCGAGAACCTTTGCAACAATTTATACAGTGTTTGTTTCTGGCCTTAAATAGAAGAATAGCTATTTAAAAATCGTAAAAACAAGACTTATATCTTACAAGAAATATCATTCCCATTTTTTAAACGTAGCACTTTATGACATTTTCAAAGGTTTATTTTTTTTTATAAACTTATGGCTGAATAGAAGCAATGTTTACAGATGTTCCGTTAAAAAGTGTAAACTTGCCCGCTCCAAATCGAATTGAATAAATAACCAGTCGGGTAACCCAAGCCGAGAGCGCGTTCGCAATGATCAAATGTCAAACGGTTTAGCCGTTAACGTGATAGCTATTATATACCTTATTTAATTACAAACAAATGGTTGAATGACAATTTAGAATTTATTGGTTAGGTTAGCAAATCACTATAATTATATCGAAGATCAAAATTTAAATGTACTACATATAGTAACACTTGAATCGTCATGGTATTACAAAACAATAATTTACCGCCAGTTTTTTTGACATTTTATTTTTTTTTATTGCAAATATTGTAAGTGGCTACCATTGCGTCACTGCGTTGTCAATCTTTGAAGGAAAAAAGGAAGGTATGTGTGAAAAAAAAAACATAGGTCGCGTCACGAATCTTTAGCGCCGAACGAAACCTGCGCAGAAGTCAAAATAAGGTATAGAGGTAACGGCGCGGCGCGCGGGGCGCGTGATCGTCAGGTGCGCGAGCGTTGATTGGTTTTCCCAGTCGTGTTGTCTTTCTCGCACCAATACCGATGCGCAGCTATTCTCGTCCAGCGCTAAACATAAATGACGGTCGAATTGAGGAACCTTCTCCTTTGAAATCGGTTAAAAATATAGAAATAAATCATAGAATAAAGAACGGTAGGTATAAAGAGAACACGTACCTAATGTGTATTTCATGCAAAGTTTATATGAAAGTCCACGCGGACGAAGTCGCGGGCAAGAGCAAGTAATTATATCGCGCCAATATGACATTCCAAATTATATTGACGTAAAGTTTTAAGTATTGCTATAATTATATACTAATGTATTTTTGTTTCAATATAGTAACGACAAATGAGACATAGACAATTCTATTTACTTGTCTCTATCCGCAAACTGGCGCCTTTTATGCAATCAAGCTTCGTATACGCAAAAACGACTCCTATTCCGTGAGTAGAAAGGTAATTTTTGCCGAGAACAAAACGCAAAAACATTTCTTTTACATAGTGAAAAATTGCGTTGTACAAAATCGAGTCCTAAAATCGAAGGTTAGAGTTGGAATTTGTTGGCGCGCGTCGCTCGCAGTGAGGCCATTTTGAAATGATATTGGCGGTCAAAATTTATTGCGCATAAATGTACCTCTGGCTAACCCGGGAGTTAGAGGGTGGATTGAGGGAGGGAGTAGGCTTAAAAATCGGAGTGAGGGGCGAGGGGAATGTTTTTAGCGTTCGCAGAGTCGGCCTATTATGCTGTTGATGGAAGACAGGGTTGGATTTTGGTTTTTTCTTTTTTTTATTTTTATTAAAAATTTGGGATCGCTTTGCGATTAATCAGGGAGATTATTTGTAAACAGTTGGGTACTTGGATGTTTTAAGGCAATTCTTTGTAAACTAAAAAAGTGTATAAAGAATTAGCTTGAAAAAAAATGTTTGAATGGTAACGTGCTTATAGGTGCAAGCATTATAATAAACTAGTTGTGCTCCATGGTTTTACCCACACAGTTCCCGTTCCCGGGGTAATACCGGATATTAAATACACTATGTGTTAATCTAGGCTTTCATGTATCTACAAACCAAATTTAAACTACATCGGTCCAGTCGTTTTTGCGTGAAAGAATAACAAACATACATTCTCACTATTACATTTATTATATTAAGTAGGATACGATAGGTACTCTTTTTATAACATATAATTACTTATAAATATAGAAGTATACGATATGCGTTTACATCGTATGCAGGTACCTACTGTACTAAATATGATAAACTTTTCTAACCAAATATATCTTTTCGTTTATATAAGGAATAAAACTTTAAAACAATACTAACTGACCCGTGCTCACTTGGGCTTAATGTTAGTTGTTCAAGATCTAGAAGTAAGGTTAACCTAAAAAATAATTTGACAAACATAAACTCTTGTTACACAAACATAACAAGAAAATGATTAAAAAACCTTTTAATTAAAATCAATTATTTTATTTTACAGATGGAGTTCTGAGAAGTCTTCCCGCTGCAAAACTGTCTAAGCCGTTTCAAAGGAAAGCTGAACATACATACAAGTAACCGTTAATAATCATTTTTTAATACATTTCTCTAGATAAGTTTTATTTATAATACAATCCGCCCTGACTTTGCTCGGATAAGTAAGCTATCCTATCTTTTAAGTTAGATCAAACTGCACACAGTTCACTATTTTAGGAGTTAATCACGGACAAACAACGTGACACGTAATTTATATATAATACCATTTATGAGTATTTACATATGTAATAAATATAATAAAGCCTTTGTATTAACTATTTTATTTTACGAGTAACGAAATATTATTTCAACATACATAATATCTTCTATATAACCAAACAATCTTAACCTAAAATAAACTATACACGATACAAAAGAAAATACCAAATTCCAACACACACAAGGAACAACACCCAAAACAACAGCCCCAGCAAAAAAAAAGAAAAACAAAAAATAAAAAACTAAAGTACGTCTCTGCGACGCGTTAACCCTCGCCCCCTACGCATCTCACTCGCACTAACTCCAAAAAGAACACCCCGTTCCACCCTTAGCTTAAATTATTGCACCTCCATTCCAACGCTGAAGAATCAGCGCCATCTATCCAATCAAAATCGATCTTATACTAATATCTATAAGAGCTAATTCGCTATCAACTGAGCGATTTCTCCAAAGAACGCTTATTAGACGCGATATGTTAACAGTTTTAAAATGTATTAACCGGACAATGGAATAGAACTCATTTTACATTGAATACGAGATGAAAAGATTGTCTTTTGAATGTTGAAGGGTTATAGGGTACTGGGGCTTTATAAAGCTGGTGGGTGGGGATGAATGTGGTTCGCGATCCCATGATCAGAGAGCGCATTCGACTTATAACTGCGGACATGTTTGGACGCAAAATTTTCAAATAAAATTAAAAATATTTTTTAAAATATAACTAACGTTATTTAACAGTGTATTGTTATATATGATAGTATTTATTTCAAAGTCAAAGTCAAAACTATCTCAATTCTACTAGGCTACAAATAGTAACACTTTTGAATCGTCATGGTATTACAAAACATTTACCACCGGTTCGGAAGGCAGTTTCTACAGAGAAGAACCGGCAAGGAACTCTGATAGTCGCTCTTTTTAAAATAAGGACATACAATTGTAAATATAAACAAAAACTTGCGTATTATAATATTTATACATGAAAAAGATCCGTCCGCACCGTCCAGCGAGCGTTAAGAAATATCATTCCAAGGATTTTAATCTTCAATATATTCATTTAATGTACGCTTCAATAAATTACGCATTTAATTACGTAAAATACTCTTCGCATAAATTACGCATTTAATTACGTAAAATACGCTTTTTTAATTTGACTTTTTTTTAATTCAAACACACTTGATGTTTAGTCACATATTTATATTTGTATAGCTATAACGTATGAATTAGGATTCATACGTTTTATGTTCTTTCGTGTATCAATACATAATATTAAGTATACTACTTCAATGCTTTAAATGTATATAAGGTTTCTATATACTAGTCAAGCCATGCGTATTCGTTTTTATAAGATGGCGGACAACCGATGTAAGCCACTGCCAATACCAAAAGCCTTGCAAATATGTTGAAGATCTTTAAACTTAGAAGGGAAAGAATATGTGATATAGGTCAAAGTCAAACTTATATTTATTCAGCTAGGCTACATATAGTAACACTTTGGAATCATCGTGGTATTACAAAACATTTACCACAGGGAACTAAATTATCCCCCTTTATCCCCCATAATGGGCGGAAAGGAAGTATGGGTTTCCAAAACTTTTACTTACCGAACAAAACACACTGATGAACGAATATTATTGATAAGATGAACTTTTTACTTTTTGGTTACCTAAAACCGGATTGTTCCTTAAGAGTGCTACTGTGTATAAGAGTGCTACCACCTCGGGCGAGTCTGGCCTTAGAAATTTCAGCATGACTACACCACCTTACAATATTATGCTATTTTAAGAAAACAACACTAGAGTGAAATTAAACTCCATCTAATATAAATTATAATACTTTACTAACTTATATCTAATAGCCACTACTACTACTGCACTCCTAGTTGAGTCACACGGATTCGCTTACATGTTACATCGTATAAATTCATTTAATCATATTATTTTACCTGATATCTATGTGTTTTTTTTTTACTTCTGTTATCGTTATTTAAATTGGTGCTTATAACCAGAAGCACCAAATAAAATACTTATGTATAACAAGTTAAAACATGAGCAAAGTAAGTTTCCTCTCCAGACTTTTCAATTACCTAAATGTGTTAGACTAGGTTATAGGTATTCTACACTATATCTATACTATTTATTTAAAACCATTATATAGGAACATAATGGTTTTGAGTATACATAGTAATAGTTATAAAAACTTTAAAATTGTCAAAGCCGAAAGTAAAACAAAACAAGTCAGAATGTTGCAAGTCACTTAACAAAAAAATATTAAAAGACTTGCAGATGAGACTACAGACAGGGCGGCAGTTTATTCTTTCTAATGTTAAAAGTGACATTTTGCTCCTGCTAAACTAGTATTAGAAAGCTACTGAAAATTCTATAGATACAATTTAATTTTAAAACAAAGAACACTTACATTTATTAATAACACATTATGACATGGTAAAATTGGGCCTTAAATAGCGATTAATGATTATTTAAATTACCAATTGTCAAATCATCTTAAAGTCATTAAAATAACTCACAATTTTACAATTCGATAACAAAGAATTCCATTCCGTCAAGTCCAAACGAATTGATTAAAGCAATCCTATAAAACGCTCCGACTTCCCAAGAGAGCTATTAGAAATTTGCATTGCACGATTACGATGGAAAATAAGAAAACGCGCGACCATAATAGAATTTTACTTCGTCGCCGGCGTAATTAAGTTATCGAATTACGTAGTAGAGGTACGTAGGTATGTCTGAACAAAAAGCGGAGACAGCGGGTATCAGATGAACGTAATTTTTCATTACATTACCATAGGATAGTCATGCGAGCGTGAAGATAAGGTTGAGCCGGACCCGGTACCAAGAACGCTAGCGACGCGATCTGTCGCGTTGGTATCGCTGGGATTGTTATTCACTGACAGATTTCATGTTATATTGTCTGTGACGTTTCTGTTAAGCAGGTTTACGTTTTACTATGTGCACACGTGTATTATAAATATGCATTATAATAAAAAATGTTGTTTATCAGTTTGTTTTTGAGTTTGTAATCAAATGTACACAAAATAAGCCAACATAGGCTATAATGTTAGTTGAAACAGTATATTTATAAACAGTTTGGACTTCTAGAAAATTTTGTTTTAAATTGGGCCGTACTGTATACAGAAATAAGCACGTTCAAACACACTCTTTAGATTTATATAAACTATCGATATCAATCGGTTTCAATACCTGGGGTAAAAGAGAATAAATCAAAATAAAATTGATTTAACTTTACGAAAGGTACGTTTATTAATTTGCCTGTTTTTCTAATTAAGCCAAAAATATAGTTTTTAAAGTCTTAGTTTCAAATTAAAATATGAAATGGCAAATATCACAAACCTACTAATCATATTTCTTTTGGAAGAACTATATTTTGATACTTCATAATTCAAAAATACTTTTGTATTGGTAGAATTTAAAGAATCCCCACAAAAACAAAAGTATTATTTATATTTATTTACTAAAGTTATAAAAAATAAAATAAAGATTAGTATCTGACTAAATATACTTAGTATTTATAACCCGTTTTTAAGTTCACACGAGTGAAGTCGTACGACACAGCATGTATGCATCTTAAATTTTTTCAAATAAGATGTATGTTGTCTAGTTTAACTCTTATTTAGACTTATTCAGTTATTATGTTTATTTAATGTTTAACATGCCTAAACCCATTAACATATTGACCCATTAAAAATTACATAATGTCTTAACACTGAAATATTTCACTCGTTAAATCAATGCAACTTATTTATATTCTTTCAGTATTAAGCCATCTAAATACCAAAAGAATATAATTTAATCAAAACAGAATGTTTCAATTAAATTATTTGCAAAAAAATGGCAAATAGGTATTAATATTTAGGCATAATGCCTGTTCCCAATGTCAGTAATAAAATAATATCAAGGCTCCTACTGGCTTAAGTATGGCAATATAAGACATTCCATTTATTATTCTCGTATCAACTCACAAACCGTCAACATCTCTTCAATGCTTCATTTTTATTTGTAAACGTACTGTTCCAACAAGACTTACCTAAAAATGCTGGTAACATAAAAAAATAAATAACGAAAAATATATAAAACCGCGAACGTGGTACAGGGATACGGGACGTTGGGATCCCTTAGGAAATTAATCACTGAGTTTTAGCCCTTCTGCGGCCGTTAAGTGCACTCCCCATCCGGTAGATGGCGCTACAAAAAATTCAGCGAACTCTTTTAATGAGCTTCAAGATAGTTGCACTGTAGGTAAACATTGTTAATTGCTCCGACGAGCAATTATGAACTTGGAAATTTAGTAACGTAAATTCTTTGTGACAATATTAGCGTAATTAAGCTACTGTTGTTTGGCGTAATGAAAATAAGTTCTAGCTAAGCTAGTTTGTGTTAAAGCAAAACTGCACTGCACTTCTTAAAATTGGGCCCAAATAATACGTCATGGCATCTATTTGTTATAATTAGTCTGACTTATTAATATTTCAAATGAAATGTATCAAACATTATATAATGTTCCTATCCTATCCGAAACATTTAATAATACCTTTCTATTTTTTGCTTAAAACCCATCCATGAATATTCTACGAATTATAGAAAACGGTTCAGCTGTTATCGAGTTATGAAAGAAAGAAAGAAACTGAGTTATGCACTTACTAACGCATTTTTCGATTCATTTTTATATAATGATATAATTTATACATATTTATATAGTAGTATGTGACATGTGTTTGTAGTAATGCCGAGGTCACTGTTGTTTACTTCATGGTGGCTCTTTCTTTGTTCTTGACAAGACTCCAAGAGTAAAAGAATAATTACGTATATAGGTATACGGTTCGAACACGAATTTAAATAATTGCCCACTTCTTTTGAGTTTAAATTGAAAGTACAGGAATTTCTCTATCAAAGTAGGTTAAAATGCAATAAAGCAAGAAGAATATAGCCTATTCTTCTTAAAATTATAAAATTATAATAAACTAACTTTAACTATTTTTAACCCCCATCGCAAAAGGATTGTTCTCAGTATAATGTGTCTGTCTGTGTGTTCTTCCGTCTTTTAGATTTAGAGCGGTGCCCCAACGCAACCTCTTTTTGGTATTAACACATACTTAGATAATTTATTTTTTATTTGCTTTTCATTTTTTATATACACATTTCGTCTATCATCTCCTAAATATCCAAATTTTTTTTGATTACATTATTTAATAGAATTCAATATCAAATAGTGTATAAAATATTTAATAATCGATAATGATATACAGACAAAAATTAATTATGCCCAATTTAGGTATCTATTAATTATAATTAATCACAAAACAAAAAGCAAATTAATTATTAATTATATTTATTACTTACACCAAGATAAGTTTACATATTTACTATCGAATAATTTATTGAACATCTTTAATTGGACATATCCGCCGATCCATTTAACCAACAAAATTTCCCGGTTCAAAACTAACCGTTAACTCCAGAACGTTCTAAAGCTCCAGACGTAACGCACTCACAATTAACAAGTTGCCACTGAAAGTTAAAACCACTCATATATATTCATTACGTACAAAATATGAGCAAAGTGCAAAGTTAGACAGTGCTTCTATCCTTTAGTGACTATAATTTATGTGCTCCTAACTTCTGCGGTAGCGTTTACAGAAGTAAAACATTCAGAATGAAAAAAAGAAAAATATTTCCAATCAGATATTAAGTCTCCCCCTCTCACTCACATATTCTATCTCACTCTTTCTCTCTGTAAAGATTCAATATAGTACAGATAATGTCTAAGGCGAATTTGATGTCTGATCTAATTAATTATTCCACCCGAAACCACACATTGAAGCTAGTATTATTGGCATAGCCTATAGGCTAAGCTGAAATGTTTTACTTCATAGCAAGAAGGCAAGACTAGTTTAACTGTCGTCAATATCCCATTAAAAACATATAAAGCTTATTCTTTATAATAATAATTTAATCGATGGTGTTGTTGAGTCCGTCCGTGGGTGTGCGCGGAGGAACTCTGCTTTAGTCGGTAGTGGCACCATTCATAGACATTTCATTCATAGACATAGCCACCTCTTTCTCCCTCCAATAGATACCTGAAAGACAATTCAGATTAAAAAGGCGTTGTTAGAAACTTACTCCACTAGAATCTAATTTTACAAATCTATGAAGAAGGTGTTTTTTAACATCAACCATCCTACTCATATGTCTATCGTGATATTAAAAACTACTAGGTACCTCAATTATAAGCTAAAGTACTCTAGTACTTCTAACGCTATGTAGGCTTAAATATAAGCAGTGCTTAAAAGGGTTTAACTATCGTTTTCCAGAGTCGATCAATAATCTCTTGAAATCTCAATACACTTGTCGACTTTGAACATCAATCTCGTCTCATCTCTCACCTGTTTTGTTTCGGGTTTTACAGTCAAGCTCTTTGATAGACCCGATCCTACTCATCCTGATAATTTCAATGATTATATCATTTTGATTTATAGTTCTACTGTTATTAGTAGTATTGTCAGATTTTCAGTAATATTTCCATTTTAATAAACGAAAATACATAAAAATATTTAACCTATTACTTCATTATGAAATAAAATTTTTATTATGATTCGTTTGACACCTCTTTTATTAAAATCGGGTTAGTACTTATGGCACGATAGTTCATACAAACATCCCTTAATATAACGTTCCTTAACTCAGCCTACCTACTACCGTAGTGAAGCAAAAAGTAAAATTTTAACACCAAATTGTTCTGCTGACGGTACCTCACTGGTAATTGTGCAAAACTTCCGATCCTCGGCTACACTGAATTTGTTTCATGCTTCCTTATTTAAATTATACGCGGACGCTGCAGATAAGGCTGTATTAAATTTTGGTCTAGTTAGAAAACTAATTAGAAATTAATTTGCGCAAGCACTCTGTAACGCTTTATAAATTTGACACTTTATAGCACAGTAGCCTTCTCTCAGCTATATGCAGTATATGCTTAATACATTTAAGGTTTTTTTTTGTCATAATAACTTACCTTTTACTCCAACTTCAATCGTATCTAAATCTGGTTTTATAAGTACTGTTTTTATTGCGTTCACTGTTTGTACTAAGGTATTAGTACCTATTAGTGGTCATAATAGTTTCTATAACTTAATTAATCTATAAGATGTCGCGTATATGAATTTTGGTTAACAAACTGAATAAAAAACAACTGGATTATTGCGGTTTTTATAGCGATCTCCTGAAAAATTATTTTAATGTAAGATTGTCGATATACGTGTGTTGAATCTCTAACACACGTATATCGACATAAAGATTAAGTTAACTATCAATACCTATTCCATGTTGCATTGCTAACAATCAGTGAGCACAACTGACAGTTTACAACTCATGACATTTGGCATAACTTAACATTGATGTTATTATATTGCCATACTAATTAATCAAACATTCACCAAACTAACGGTGAACTATTCTCTAACATCTTTAATTTTATTACTAGCTGTGCATTGCTTTTTTTGGCTCACGCGAAAAATAAAGTCTTCTTTAATGTAGCAATGGTATGCTAATCTAATAAGTTACCATTTCTTATGAATAAACTAGTATTATTCCTCAAATAAACTGCTTGGCTACGTTATATAAGTCCATATATTTGGATCCAAATATACATAGCATACAATGTATATGAAATCGCAAGAGGAATATGGAAGGAGGCAAAAGTTGAGCCGCAGGGCGGGTCTTGCGGCTCTCGCCTGTAATGAGTTGGGAGGGACACAGATAATTTGCGATACAGACGTGGCGTGTGACGTCATACCGCGCCTAACGTATTTTTGTTGCTGGTAACATTATTTTTGAAAGAATTGCAAAGTTGTTTCATGATGTCATACCTCGTCTAGAATTTTCTATGCTGGTAACATTATTTTTGACACATGATTTCGTATTTCGATATTCAAAAAAAGTAATTTGCTTTCGTTTATTCATAGAACTAAAAACTAACCTAAAACTTTTACTATGTGTATTTTTGGCACATGATTTCGTGGATTCGTATTTCGATATTCAAACAAATATTGTTTGCTTTCGTTTATTCATAGAACAGAAGACCGAGCTAAAACGTATAAATTTACGTAAGATGAATATGTATTCGTGACACAATTGAGAAACCTGTCTGAACTACTTTTACTTTATGTTATACTAATGTCTTATATTGAACGTGTAAGTAATTCAGTGTAGACTATAATACCTACACTTTTTCTAAAGAGACTAATTAAATTAGTTATTATTACTCTCCACTACGTGGTCGGTTTACGTGCTCCCTGAATGTAACTTAGCTCACAGAACATCTACTGGATTCCTGTCATTATCCTAAAACTTAACAGTTTTCTTCCAGGCCCATGTAGCGGCCTCACGAGCTGCGAAATTTTCATTTAGCTCATAGAATATCATCACCTCGTGGCGGGCTCATGAGCTCACGTATATTTCGCGTAACTCACAGAATATCTGTTCAATTATTCTTTGAGCCAAGTAAAATTTTCGGGTCCACTCTCGAGACTACTGATATTTATCTGGCCGCGGCCGGACTTTTTTAATATAAATGTTCTTTGTTCCTGACGGGGAAAGTTTTAATGAAAATTCAAATAAGGACAACTTTTTAACCTTTTGGGTTTTCGTGTTTTTCGAGTGGAATTGTTTTTTTGTTATTTCAAGGACCGGCGGTTAGGCCTGCGCTGACTAATGCTTTGTGCACGCTAATGTTTAATTGACTTAGTTTTATTTATGTTTTTATTCTCCATAATCAAAGATCAAACTTGAAAAAAAAATCTTTTATACTTGAAATTTTTGTAGCAAACTAATTATAATTAATAAATCTATGATATTAATATTTTGACCTCATTCAAGGTACGAACTTTGCGTCTATATAATAAATAAATAATTAGTATTATTAAATGAAAAGTTATAGTAAGACTGCCCAGATTTTAATGAACTATTTATAATAATTGCATTCATAAGAATTAAAATCAAATCAAATTTAGAATAAACCTAGCCTCCTTACCAAAGCAATTTAAATATCTATAAACGTTTAAATTCTAAAGGCGGAATGACGTCAAAAAATATACAAAAAACGTTAATTAATTAGTAGGCTGTACAAGTTCATTAAAGTGTGTTTATGTAGGGTAAATAAGGAGGGTTCTGTTTGTTGAAGCTCCCTCAGGCAAGGTCTGTGTAAATACTAAAGAGTTCGTACACGAATACTGCTTATAATGTTGGTACCTACATTGTCGTAATAGCATTAACTTCTTTATATAATTGTAGGATATTTGGATGTATGTTATATGAAGGTAGTGTGAATCTACCATCACTTGGAGTGTAGCAGTTGGTAGTCGGCCATTAAAGCGATACAAGTAATCTGCGTGTTTCCTTATATATAATATCCAGTAATTACATAACAATTGTATTCTATATATTATATTTACATTGAGGCAGCCCTAATTCCTGTTTGTACCTACTAATATTATAAACGCGAAAGTTTATAACAACGCTTGTAAGTATGTTTGTGGTTCTATCACGTAAAAACTACTAAAAAGATTTCGCTGAAGTTTTACATACCGATAGATAAGGTTCTACACTAACACACAGAAAACCTCGTATGTCGATATTGACTCAAGAACGGAATCTTGTTACCTGGTTATTTATTTATTTATTAAGCACTTTATTATATACACTTGTACATAAATATGACACAGAAGATAAATTAAAAAGAATTATATATATAAATGGCGGCTTAATCGCTTGGCAGCTCTCTCATCTCCTCCAAGCAACCTTTAATAAAGAAATACACGAAAGTAGAAAGGCAGTATATACAAAAGAACTATAGGGGCGACATCGCGGGATGCGTCTAGTATCTAATAGACTTCGAAGAACTCTATCTACGTCTATACAACGCAAAAGCAATCAATAACTCCCAACATAATGTAACGAAACCTACATTAATACGTAACATAAAACACGCCAGCATTTTCCGACAAAATTAAAATTCTCAAACCATCCGCACTTCGGAAAGATATATTAGGGTTCTTTTATCTTCCCCTCGAAACCTTAGCTGGAGGAGGGTACTGCGGTTATTTATGACCCTCTGGGGCACTCCGAGGCGCCCGCACAGTATAAATCCTGAACTTTAAATGTAAAAAAACCAGACCGTTTTGATTAAAGCGCTCTAGAAAACGATCGCGTTTCTCGTTCGATTTTTCAACGAGTTATTTTACATTGTCTTGTTATCGATACGTTTTTAACTTGATAACAAAACTGATCAGTGGAAGATTGTATGAGGAGCTATATAATATATGACGAAAAAGTGGTGTTTTTTTTGGAAGTCTGTACGCACCACACACAGTTTCAGATTCACGATTTTCTTCGTACACTACGTGACATAATAATTGTTATAATTCTCTGCTATATACATCATCTCAATTATTGGTTATAGGTAACCAAGCTAGTACAATAAACAATGCGTAATGCAATATAAGACTTTAATAGGTAGGTATATTACGTAATATCTAAACAGTAAACATACTAATTGAAATTATACATTACTAGCTGTTGCCGACTCCGTCCGCGTGGACTTTCATATAAACTTTGACCGCCCCTTCCCCCGTATAACCCTTTTTCCAGTTAAAAAGTAGCCTATGTTTTATCTCAAACTCTAGACCATCTGTGTACCAATTTCGTTCTTATCGGTTCAGTAGTTTTAGCGTGATCGAAAGACAGAGTTACTTTCGCATTTATAATGTTAGTATGGATTGTATTGACAGCAAAAATCATTAAAATATCGTAACGCAACTATGATTATTTTATGTTTATACGTAATTAATTTTAAGCAAACACTGTATATCAAATTGCGTGAAATTTTAATATCTTATTTCAAATCACATTTGTATAGTAAATATGATTCAAATACTTCAATTAAAATAATTATTTACACATTAAAATATTATGGTCAAAAACTGGCCCCAGGGCGGGCCTAGTTTTCTGCTGTTTCACTTGGAAATCATTATAATTGAAATTATCTTTCTCGTTATGTTTAAATATTATAATAAACATTTTCATTCAAGGATATGTTCATAATCGTAAGATAGTTAACAATCTCCTAAGATACATTTAAATAATCTATTCGTGTTTTGTCCAAGCTACAACATAACTTAAGTGATAAAAAAACACATAGGTATTTAGTTCAGATTTTGTGTAATCAAAAACCGTAAAAATATACATAACAAATACAGTGCATGTGTTATGTATATTTTACGGTAATTTCTACTAAAGAACTATGACTTATAGTAATACGTATTTTTTTCGAAAATGTTTAATTATACGTTTTCTACCTAAAATTACTTTTTTTGGTACTCTACAACATAATATTACTATTAGAATTCAATACATTAACTTTTATTCTTTTCCATACTAGAGTGACCCACGCTAACATACACACATACGGATATAAAAATGCGTTGGTTATGCTTAACACAATATTCAAGGATTTTCCGACGTGGCGTGACTCATCTTTAAAATTTTCATATATTTAACACCTTTGAGCGTTAAAAAAATTCAACGTAAGCCCATTCACGTACCCCAGTACTGACGAGCTGTACTTTCGTACCATATAATGTGTGGTACAACGTACTAACTTTTGGTATAAAAACTTATGGATAAAATAGATTCTATGCGCTGCAAACAATTGTTATAATTTTTTTTGCCTAGCTCTTTAGCTAGCTTGAAAAAATAATAAAACAAAAATATCCTATCTACAAACATATATAGTATTCGTATTACGTTTAAGATAGTTATAAATTCAGCTTTAGAATATTAAAGTATAATATAGTTGATAATAACTAATAATAACTTTTTGAGTTAATCGCGTAATAGGGTTAACACAGTTTTGAGCTAAGCCTCTATAACCCCAATACTCGAAAATTCATTACAACGCAAACAAATATTTTTTTAACATAATTTTTGATTTTAATACCTTAAGATTACAATTATTTGCGATAAATATTCACTTTAATTCTTCAATATTTTATCTTCTATTTTCAAATTGAATTAACTATCAGAAATTTAAACGGTTTTCGGTACAAAGAGCTAGAAGTTCATAACTTGTACTACCTCAGTCCGTGACGTGGCACAATCCCTCAATAAACGACAGGGCGAGCGACGATTTTCCAGGGAATTTATGTGAAGATACCTTTGCGTGCTCGCGCTGATAACACACGTTATGTAATAATACATACCTATGTTGTAACGGGAAAAAGGGCATTTTACAAAATACATACACCCCCGACCAAAAAAAGCAAGCAAACCGAGCGTGTAACATTCCTATCACACCTAACAAACGACCTGATGACCTTGAAGACCTGAACCGATTTCCACCAAACATAGCTAATATCTCTCGACGGATGTACCTTTCAAACAAAAAAAAATGTATTTAAATCGGATCATCCGTTTAGAAGCTATGTTGCCTCAGAAAGACACATACACACACACGCGTATATTATCTAGGCTGATAAGTTTAACAGATAATTAAATCTTTTAGTACTTTTCCTTCTTCAGAAATCGGTACCTCTTAAACTATCCTTGCATACAAAAGATTTAAAGTACACCTACACAATGACATATTACTTATAAAATTGCCAGTACCAAATAAAAATACAACCACACAAAAGGACCAGCTCTCAAATAAAAAAGAATCTTCGTAATCTAACCAACTACCACCCACTAAAATTTCATATTACAAAAATAAAAATATTTAACCAAATTAGTTCTACATAAATCAGATTGAGATAATCGAATGAACCACAAATTCTTGTCGCATTGTCCCTTTTCCGGGGACCGAAGCCAATCTATTTGTCTGTCTTGAATGGAGTCTAACACCTAATGAGTTCTAGCATTCAATTTGCAAATGCTTTTTAGATCGACAGTTGATTGGAGCAGCTGGTTCCTACTGATTAAAATGCTTCGTTTGTTTTTGGCGTACGACTGTATTTGGGTTTAGAATCAAACGATTTATTTTGAATGTGTTTATTACCCGACTACGGCAAAGCCAAAGGAGGGTTATGATTTTGACAGGCTATGTATGTATGTATGTATGTATGTATGTATGTTCATCTGTTCCCTCGTAACTTCTTAACCACTAATCAGAATTCGACAAATGA
>DWAJ01001861.1:0-20069 GCA_018238005.1 Eurema mandarina | reverse complement strand
AAATTTAACGCGATCAAACCTAAGTACCATTATAATCATATAACAATACTAATCAAAGTAACATTCACATAACAATGTTACACAATCGCTAAAACGTCATCGGATCATCGTAACGTGCGCAGGAGTTGAATTTTCCGACAATTTATGCGGTTTTAACCCAAGATTAATGGGCCATAACGTTGAGTAACGAAAGATTTACCGAAGACATGTGTCGCGAGGTACGATAAAAATATAGATAGATAAAAAAAGTAGCCGTCCATTGCGTAATTGTTTACAGCGAGTCTATTATTGAACTTGTATTTTTATTTGAAACTAGCAGTGCCCCGTGGTTTTACTCGCGTAGTTCCCGTTCCCGGGAAAATACCGGGATATAAAGTTTTCTATGTGTTTTATAGCGTATCATCTATTTACATACCAAATTTCAACTAAATCGGTGCAGCAGATTTTGCGTGAAAGAATACCAAACATGCATCCATTCATACATTCTCACAAAATTTCAAATTTATAATAAGTATTATTAGGATAGTATAGACAATGGGAATTTTGCTTTAGATTCTTATTTTGTGTGAAGTAAGATGGTAAGTGAGTATCTAACAGTGAGGCTTAGTGCGTTACGAATGCGTTGCTGGCTTTTAAATAAGATAAAATAAAGGAATACCTTTAGTGTTTTTTTTTATGAAAAAATGAAAGAGGAGGAATGGTCCAGTTGGTTCATAAGAACATTGCGAATGCATTGCTGGTTTTTGGAAAAATATTTTTATTTTTAAATTACTTTTATTGCACTAAATGACTTTATAGCAAAGTTCTGGGTAGCACTGCATTGGCTATGGGCTGGCGTTACTCTTACCATCAGGAGTGCGTCCAGCTAGTCTCCCCTCTTCCTATTATTATAAAAAAAAGTTTGATGTGAACAAAACCACGGCCAGACACGTGTGAGTTATAGCGGAAATTGAGGTATGATGTAGACCATCAGGTGACACGTTCATATTTACAGGCCACCCACCACCTAATAAAATATTATCAAAACATTTTTCCTGTTTTACGACCGTCGTTTAGTTTTTATGGACAAACATACGCCTACTGTGTGTTACTGGTATACATGGGATAATCGCGAATGTGTTAACGGCTTTTGGTAATTTCATTCGTCTTAATCGGTTACTATGAAGTGAAATTTAGGTTTTAAATAAATTATTATAGCGATATTAGAACTCGGAAAGTTTAAGTTAAAATAACTAAGTTCATAAAAAGTGTCTTTAACTTAGTTTACCTTCAAGCCTTTATCGTTGATCCGAAAATGACAATTAAGTAAGATAGTTACTTAACTTTAAGTTCTAAGCAACAGCTTAGCTACCTCAGTATTTTTTAAGATAGAAAAGAGTTTTTTCTCTTAATTTCATCATCTTAAAAATTCATTTTAACTAGTGATACTTATTCTATAAGAATTAAATATTTAAGCTAAGAGCTGAGCAGACTTTTCCGGGACCAACACGGGGAATACCCGGCTTAAAATACCTTGTTTGTTAAAGCTACAATATTTTTATACGTCAATCATGACTTTTTCCAAAAAATCCAGCATTTATATCGTGGGCGCGAGTTCGTCATCGCAGCGACATAAATCACATCAAACCGCATGACTATTGGTCCATCGCTTTCGGGGTTTTTGTGTCAATCGCACGTGACGTCATTCGCTCCGAAATGACTCATTCTATGTTTTGGGAATATGACTGACGTTTAATGTCAAACGTCGGAACGGTTTTATTTTTAATTTATTTTGAGATTAAAACTTTTTTGGTATAGATTAAAAAGTAATGAATATAACTGGCAATCAACTCACAAAAAAGAGAAAAATATATTAGTTGTTTCTTATCTGTAGTTATAATAATATATAATAATATCATTTATTGCGAAAACAACCAATACAATGGTAAACAACAAGCTCCACATAATCATAATTAGATAAAACATTATTATTTAATATTAAATTACATTATTTCAATTTGTATAGATGTACTGTTTATTCATTATGTGCAGTAATATCAGTTTGAATTACATTGCGAGTTTTCTTAAGGTAATGGTCAATGAGGAAAACAATGAAAGTGCAATGTGTCATAAAATTGGGAACTTATGAGCGATTTCATGGAAGCTTTTAGTCTTGTTTTAATTATTCCAAACCTATACACTTTATTGATTTCGTTAGTTATAAGTAAGGACTAAAATGGGAGTCGTTCAGATAGCGCAAAAACGAACGAACGAGTTATACTTACCCGTTATTACACCAATGGCCTATCGCCTGTCCCCCTCGCACGCCATACTAAACACCGCCCCTCTCGCTCACACCCGCGAACACATCCGAACAAAGCAAGTGCTAAAATTTTATTCGCAGCGCACGTGGTACTGCCCGCATAATGCAGAAAAAGAAAAGATAAGTGCATATTTATACTATCCGTACTCGATATTTCGCAATGTATACGATCACGATTTAATGTCGCGGTGCTGTGAAATTTAAACTCAATACTCGAGCTGAAATGGACCTTAAAACTGTAGGAATAGGATTGAGAATTGGACGCTTGTTCTGTGATAAATGTCGCTTGGCAGTCGCTCCGGAGTCGTACCGTAGTGTAAGTAGTCGCCAGAATGTGACATCCACTTTTATAGTTTTTTTAAACAGTCTTTATTGAGGCTTGCTCTGTCGCTACAGTTTTAACTCTATTTTTTAACTAGCGTCAATTGTAGTAGTTTATAAATGTTATAAAATTGAATGTCCGCTGTTCTCTGTAACATTTTCGATCGGACTTAAAGCAAGTTTAGAATTTTGTAGCTTAAGTTCAATTCTAAGTAAGAGTAGAAGACCAGAAGAGTATGTTTTCCGTGACGTATAAAAAATCTGTTAATACCTGAAATGTGATGGAGTTTTTTAATAACATACATACAAGATTGGAGCCTAGTTATAGTATGAATTATAATAAAATATGATAAGTAGTCATTCGTTAGTTTACAATCACGCGAGATAGATTGTAATTGTATCGTTATTAACATTTCTGTAGTCAATAACATACCTATATCATATTTTCAAAAATATTTGAGTGGAATTCCAGTTAGTAACATATTCCCAATTAAATTAACTAATTTTTGACTTTTCGTTTCAGGTACGTCTACTACATCTAACAAATTATCAACAACAAGCAACACTCAAACATTATTTGGTAAATATTATTAATAAGTCAAAGTCTGTCAAGTCAAGATTAATGAAACAGCTCAACTGACATGCTATGTATTTGTATAAATACGTAAAATATATTTTTACCTTTTGTCATACTTATTATTTGCACCTAAAAAAAAACGCCAGTTTTCTATGGGAGTTTAGACCAAAAAAAATTAGTTTAAATATAAATTGAATTTGCACACAGTAAGCTAATCAACCAACAGCCAAATAAAATGGATTCAGGTCAGTCATCGAATAGCTGAATTTGACTGTCCCGTCCGTCATAAAAATAACGTTTAAATCAATACACAAATTATTTTTGTATATGGGACATATTTATTATACAGATATAATTTGATGACATGAAAATAAAATTAGAATGGCGGCAAAAAGAAGATAAATCTTAGTTGACAGTTAGTAGATTAAATTTAAATATGATTGTAATAATATTTTGAAAATTTAATTATTTAATTAATTTAAATAGTTAAAAAAATAATCCATACAAAGTCAGTTTTCGCCGAGGTACCAGGGCCGCACGAATTTACAGAAGTTTACACATCAATCACGCGTCAAACGCGAAGTAAGCATTAGTGGTAGGAAAGAAACGTCGAGTCAAAGGTCGTACTTTGAAAATAATTTAAGATCGCTAATTTGCTTTGGTTTTCTTTTCTTTCGTTATAAATAAACACTACTGCTACAGACAAAATACGTGTTTGAATTAAATTCTTTAGTTTACCTTAAATATTCTTCTATAATCTACAACAAAAATGCTACTTTTTATCTTTTGGCTTATTTCTAAATTACAGAATAAACTAGTCCTATGTAGTATATGGTAATAATACAAGCAAGCAAAGCCGCAGGCAAACAGCATAGCTAAAACTGCATCATAAAGGAACGCCCATAAGTTCTACAAAGTACCAGAGTAGCAGAAACACGCAGGAGTTCACATCAATCACGCGTCACCGTCCTAGAGTCCCGACGTATCAATCAGCCGTCAAGGCGCAGAGTAAACAGCGACAGGTCAAAGGTCGCTCCCCCCGGGGGGGAGGGGGGTCCACACTTGATTGATTTCGTATTGCGCATGCAAGACGTGCTAAATGATTCTTATTTTGAAAAGAGAATTTAAATTCGATTTGTTTTTTTTTGTTGGCGCGAAATTTATAGATGGCCAATTCTCTCTACTTAGTCGTCTGTTTGTGTATAAGGACTTTTTTTCTCAGGAACATTTTTTAAATGATAAATAATTTACGTAACGTCTTTTACGTACCTACATTATAATAATTTTATTAATATGGCCAATTACTTGGAGATTTTACAAATTCAAATATTTTTGCTAAATTAAAGTATGTTAATATCTAAACATAATAATTAGCATTTGTTTTTTAATAAAAAGTGTCACTTTAAAAACACAAACAGCATTTATGCGTATTTCTTATTAATATGTTCAAACACAAAAAAACTGCTGACGCACGTAATCAGTACAAAAACATTTATTCCATAATATCACATCCTATTTATCGGCTCCTATATTAATTCTCATCATACTCCGGGTGATTGACGGCTGTCTGCGTAGAATATATCCGTCAACCCCCGACCCCCCAACCCCACTAGAACCCCCCCTACACCCTCGAGTGAAATATCTCAATCTTCAGAGCGATTTATTGATTGATATATCGATTCTGCTCACAATTTATAGCAAACGGTCAGGTTTGATTTGGATGTTATGATGTATGAGATATTGTTACGTCATCGCGACGCCATGTTGGAAGTTTAGGAAGATTCGAAATTTAAATTTTTGTTTCTCGCTATGATATTGATTTAATATTAAAAAAAGTGAAATAAAACTAAACTAGTATATACAATTAAATACTAGTTATATTAATTAGTATTATTTTAATAATTAATAACAATTACCTACTTAACTTATTATGGTGAAGTAGTAATCATAATTAATCATTTAGATTGTGTATAAATTAATTAAGAGTTTTATAAAAAGATGACGTATTCGTCCAGAAATATGCAATGAAAATGAGGTGCAAATATTTCCGAACGTCAACTGCCAGTATTTTTGTCATATTCGTTTCAACTTTCATTCTATTTTTACTTTTATATTATCTGTAGACGTTAATTGTTGTTCATTCGTCAAAAACAAATTTTGTCATGCATAAATTAAGAAATTCACTAGGTATGTTTTTAGATTTAAAGGGTTAACATTTCAAATATTAAAAGCACTTTCACCACAATTTTAAACTACAATAATTAAAATTAAGTCCTTATTTATGAAAAAAAAATGTCATCACTTCCTACATTTTAAACATTGCACAGACTTAAAACATAATTCGATTTCTTTTAAGCCAGTACAGTCCACAAAACAACATAATAGTTGTCACCATTTCAAATTTAGAATAAATGAAGTCTCGATCTTATTCTCACCATTTTCATTGACGTCGTACTCCAGACAGAAAGGCGTCTTCACCCTGACATGACGGCTTGACATCTACGCATCAAACAGCACACGCTCAACACAACCTTATCTTTAAACGTTACGGTTCAAATTAGCTTGCAACAAAACAGTTTGCTCAAACTTACTACCACAACGTTCCGTGCTTCGGCTGACGTGTGTCATAATAGTTGGTGGTAAAGTTCAATATGGTTATCGATTCGCTCCCAGTTGATAGAGTGGGCCGTCAATTAATACTAGTTTAGTTTGTGATTGAGTGCGCCGATGCAGATTCGCTCGAAGATTGTGGGAACGTTTTTACAACTTCTTGCCCGGTTCTGATAGCCTGGTACTTCGTCCGGACTTTGACGTGTCTATTGAAGAGCTCTTAACGAGGCGAGTTAAATCTAACTACTAATATTATAAATATAAAACACACACTTTTTGTTTCTTTGTACCAAGTAGGCTCTAAAATATATAAGCACAATTTTATCAGGAAAAAAATTGAATATTCAATAAAAAAAACTTAAAAAGAAATTATACGAATCAAAATCACTTTATTTTACATTAAATCTAATAAATAAACAATCCCACACGATTAATTACCTTAATTAACATTTCTAAAACAAAATCTCGTAATAAAACTTAAATTAAACTAGTTAAAATTACGATAAACACGCCATGACGTGACCAGAACGTATGAAACGTGACAAAATAAACAAAACACAAGAAAAATCGATGACAGACATTGTCCGACCCAGACTTTGAGCTGTCAACTTTGATTGAGCCAGATGTGTGTAGACTTAGCGATGAATAGACACGCTTCATTTAATTTATTATTATTTATTTAATAAGTAATGTAGTTAATAATAAAGAATCGTGAAGGTTAGTGATTTTTCAAATGTGTATAAAATAATATAACGTTATTAAACCCGTAAAAGTTATGTGAAATACCTACATTATTGTTGCAGAGAATCGAAAATTGGTAAGTCTTATTGGACTCTCTTGAACTTTAGGACAACATAGGTTTATTAGATACTTAAAAAGTAAACTTAATTTGACTTGACCAAAAGACACATCTTTGCCTACAAAAACAGCTTCGTTGTGGAAATAATTGGTGCAAAATGACAATCAAAACATGACACTTTTTCTTTAAAAATAACTTAATATGAAGACAAAACATAACTTAATATAAGGATATAAAGACAGTGTCTATTTAAGAAGTTTAATTATCCATTAAAAATTGCCAATCACGGTCCATTTTAAATACATTAGCTATCTCCTATAAGTCAACGATATAAACACTAAATAGAACTATTCTAAACGCGTACTACAAGGTCCTTCGATAGGAAAATGAACGCTGAAACAATACCTAAAGCTTAGCTAAATAGACGAGTGTACCGCGTCTATTCTTACAAAGGCTAGCTGTGGACAAAGACGTCCGTCTGCGCGCGACATCTGAGCGACGTGTGTCCACCTCCCCCGCCCCCCTCTGTCTCCTCGCCCCCCGCCCCCCGCGGGCCTCAGGGCTGCCACCCCCCGATTGAGTCAAGACTTGAGTCTGTTTGGTTTGGATCTAGCGTGCTAGGACTGTCTATAGATATAGTTGACTATGGCTGCATTTCGTTACTATATTTTATAAGATTTTCTATATTATTAAATTAGAATATCAATTCTACAGTCTTTGTAGCATTATAAACATACGTACCTAATTTAATGATTTTTTTATTGTATATAGCAATGTTAATATATGACTTATATTGCAAGTCACACGTCTAAAGAAGGCTTCACATCGTACTTTACCAGAGCTTTTTCCAAATCTCCATCTAAATTTATTGACATATCTTGACTTCTCTAATAAGGCTTTTGTAATAAGAAAAATAACTCCTACAAATAAACTATAACCTATCGCTTGACCACGTCTACGCGTCTTTATAAAGGCGCGATGTGGACAAAGACGTCTGTCTGTCTGTGACAGCTGAGCGACGTGTGTCCACCCCCTGGGCCTCAGTACTACCACCCGACCCCTACTAACCTCCTACGATTAAGTCTTGGACGTTAAATAACTAACTGACTAACTGTTTAAAAAATAAATAAAGTACCTAGGTAATTTCTTAAAAAACAGATTTTCTTTTTAATAATTTTCCCGTTCGCTTCCATAAACATCCATTTAGATTTACAAGTGAAAAATCAATTGGGAAAATTGTTATCAAAATCAGGTAAGCAGGTTCAGATATTTTGTACCTTCTACGTTTTAACTCAATTATATAAAAGTAGGTAAGGATAACATCGAAATGCCTATCAAAATTCTGTTCAATAATCATATTTTAAGACATTACTTCAAACATCTGTAACCCAAACTTAATAAAACGTAAATAAAAAAATATATATTAAAAAGTCTAATTTCTTTACTTATAAGTGGCAACCCTAACTCCCACCTCCCCCACTCCTCCCATCCGATAATGATGTTAACTCGCCAACCAGCTTTGTCGCGTTTTTGACTACACGGCCAAGAAACATTCATTAATATTGTTTTTAACTTCGCAACATCAATTACCAGATTCCGTAATTGATACCCATTGTACTTAGAATTAGAAGGAATTTCTTATTTTTCTTATTAGGATTTAATTATTTTATAAATTCAGTCAATACTTAATACCTATTTAAGTAATAATCCTGCTTTTCGGGGCAATGACGAAAATAAAAGCCATTAAAATCGATGCAAGCGTGCTCGAGTTAAAATAATTTTTAACAAAAAATAAACAGACTTCAAACTAAAAATAAAAAAATTAATTTGCTTCTCACAAAGTAATGCACATTTTCATTCCGTATATACCCAGAAATTATTTAATAATTTAGAAGCCGGTACCAAGTAAATGCTACAACAATCTATACAATATCGATTTAATCAAACTTTTATGCAGATTATTGAAAAATTGTATCAAAACTTCAATAAAGAAATAACTTAGTATGTCTCATTATCCATACTAGAAAGTAATGTGTATTAATCTGTACGTCTTATCAATTTCTATAGAAGTTTTATTCTATCTAATAAATAATGAAACACGTAACAACGCAACAAATATGCACTGGCAAACTAAATAAAATACAGCACAAAATTTCATCGCAACTTTCTAGTACGGAGCGTATAAATTGTCTTCAAGAGCTGACCGCCCCCTCCGGGCTGGGGGGAATGAGGTATGGCCGACCCCCGTTCGTCTTGCTTATGACTGACAGGCGGACAACTTGAGTGATTGAGAGTGACTGGAGATATAATGCGCTGAGGCGGAAACCTTCCCGGCGAAAAACGGCATAACTCCACACGCAAACAAACGAAAACCTACATTATATCACTGCTTTACGTTCGAATATCGTTTGAATGGACCAATAGTTAAGGTGCTATTTTTGCATCGCGAATTAAAATACGGTGTATAATTTTTAATGCAATACGATGCAATGAGATACAAGAATTCCTAGAATAATAAGCAAGTAATTTTCCGTAGATTTAAAATTAAATGTATAAAGGTTTAATGGTATTTGTTATGTTCATTTTATGCTGTCTGTCTTATTTCAAATCATTTTGTAAAGGTTAGTTTCTTAAGACAAATTGAAATGAAAATGGAAAATCGCAATGCCGATTGCCGAATGCAATAATCAAAATGTTCTGCCAGGTCAATGTATGCAGTTACAGAACTAATTAAATTACTTAAAAAAATGCTCACAGACGTTTAATAAAGACTACATATTTATAATTGTAACATTGACTCGTTATAACAAAAATTTTTTAGCGCAGAGGACTTATGACCACGTCGTGCTAAATAGAACTACTCACGAAAATGACTCCTAAAATGTCTAAACTTCTCAATCACTGCTTATTTATTTGCACGTTATTCTATCGATCGGCAATCTATTAGACGCACCGACGGACATACTAACAAACACCGTGAAAAACATGTCCCAATACACTTTACGACTGCGATGTACTAGGCGAACATAACACATTAAAAGGTCGCAAATTATCGACCTGCTCTCAATACATATGTGGAGACCTTATCCCATTGAGATAAGGTTGACGTTCGCGTAACTCGGCACAAAATGTTCTTTGCGTAGGAGTGGTACAATACAAGGTGATGGTTCGACTATTTGATTCGATTCCCGCGTTCGGGTTGTGTGTGGCATGTACCGAGGACGTGTCGCGGTTGTTTATAGAAAATAATGTTGTTTTAAACACATTTATTATTGTTATGTGGGAAAGAAATTACGCGGTCAATTTTTGAATTTCGAAACTGTCTTCGAAAACTTTTTTAAATGGTAGTAAGCAAGGCGGTTGATTTCGTGTATTATATCCTCCTTGTAAATGTTTTGTAATACCATGACGATTCAAAAGTGTTACTATATGTAGCCTAATTGAATAAAGATACTTTTGACTTTGACTTTGACCGTTAGACTCCGTTATAATTTTCACCAAAATCCGTTCAGTAATTTCGAAGTAAAAGCGATATAGGCTTCCGCTATGTAACATTACAATGTATCTTTGTTTTCGAACTACTCTTTTTACTTCAACCGACATACTAAAGGCCCTTAACACCAATTGCTAGCCATTTTAACGAGACATTTGATTAATTGACATCACAAGGAACATCTTAATTCAATCAGACAGACAAATGACGGACGTACATCGTTACATTCATGTCAATCATCATTTGGTATACACTAGATAAATTCGTCAACTTGTTCTACTGTAGGATCAGTTAATATACATTCAGGGGTGGTATTTGTGCCGTTAAAGAAAATTGCATCTTATTAAAGGGTAGAAGAGGGTTATTTTTACCTTGAACAAATCCTTTGCTAAAAGTCGGTAACGTAATCGTAAGGTACTAAGATTTGTGACTATACATGGGAAAGAGACTTAACAGACAAACAGACAGCTTGCTCAGTTATAAGCCACATGTTCATATTGCTAAAGGGCCGGTTACACATTCGCGTTTCAAGTGTGTTTTTTAGGCGCGTTAATCATTTCCTATTAGGCCGCGCCATGAAGTTTTCATAAAGCCTTTATTTTAATAAGGCTTATAGTAACTTCATTACATAGTATAGAATAAAGTAGCTTTCTTCAGTCTGTCCTTACGTTTGCTAAAATCTTTAAAACAAGGCAACCTTCCTTTATTTAAGGATATTATATGTGGGATATAATGGATATTTTCTGGTTTATATGACGTATAATAATAATACGCTTGCGAAGCCGGGACTGGTCGCTAGTGAAAAAATAATTATCAAAATGACTCATTTACACACATACAAATTCTGCTTCATACACCGTTCACACACACACTTACGTGGAACGTTTAATTCAGTCAATAACACATGTCAATCAGCTGTTGATTGAATCAAGAGGGCACGGGGTCATGGGGTCAATGCTCAAATGAGGTGGCACCGTGTTAGCTTGCATGTGTGAGTGTATTCAAAAAATTCGTGTGTTTATAGTGTGATGTTTGAATGTGTGTGTGTGGGGAAAATACTTTAAGAGAAGCGTTATATATACGTTTGAAATTTAAAACTTCCTTTTTGAAGTCGGTTAAAAATAATTCAGCGAGAAAAACAGTTATGATATTCTACATTTTCTAATTTATAGAGATTTTTTTATAGAGATTTATTAATTCACCTTTACAACCCTATCTATACTAATATATAAAACTGAAGAGTTTGTTTGTTTGAACGCGCTAATCTCAGGAACTACTGGTTCGAAATGAAAAATTCTTTTTTTATTGAATAGACAATTTATCGAGAAGGGCTTTCGGCTACATAACATCACGCTGCGACTAAAAGGAGCGAAGAAATAATAGAAAAAGTAATCGACGGGGACGAAGTCGCGAGCAACGGCTAGTTATAAATATAAATAGCGAGTAATATTGGCAGCATAGTTTCGATACTAATAGACGGAGTTTATACCATGAGGAAGGTACTTTATCCAGAAGTAAAAGTCTGAATCACGCTATAATTATTTTTTCTAAGTAGTATAATATCTACTTACATGTAAATCAGATATCCTCAATGAGATTATAACAAATTGTATATTATTTTTTTCTATGACGTATAATGTTTTGTAGTATTCCTTAAACCCGGATGAGATTTAGACAACGTCTTATCTTGTTACGTTTTAGGGTTCCGTAGAAGTATTAAATTGAGGATAAATAATTAATTTGCTGCCGTTCTGTTGCATGCATGTCTGTTTTTTTTTAATGCATTTAGTAATCAAGCTTATAAACTGGTCGGGTCTGTTGTGCTTTTCTTTAACTTAAAAAAATAGTTTGTTTTTTAAGTCGATTTATAAGATTCGGTTAGCATTTTAACCATATATTCAAAACTTATTTTTTATTGACTAGCAAGTCTGAAATAATATGTATAAAATAATAGTGGTAATACTATAATTTAAAATTTATACGGAACCCTCGCTACTCAAATTCAACTCACGTCTAACCAAAGTTATCAATCACTCACAAAATATTAATTAAAAATAATCGATCGGTGATATGATAAAGCCGTTTTATCGCAGTAATGATATCTACTAATTAATGAGCTAATTACCTAGGTGATAGGGTTTTTTAAAACCTATAAATCTTAATCATTGATTTTGATTAATTATGACTAATATTTCTGTGTGACTGTTGTCATGGTAACGTCGTTTTAAAGTACATCTAGTACGTTTAAAAAGTAAATTAAGATATTTTATATGTCGCGTCACGGATGTTTAGCGCTGGACGAGAATAGCTACGCATCGGTAGAATCGCGCTCGTAATTGACGTATAGGTGCGAGAAAGACAACACGACGGGGGAACCAATCAACGCTCGCGCACCGCGTGCCGTCCCCTTGATACCTTATTTTTGACTTCTATGCAGATTTCGTTTAGTGCTAAAGATTCGTGACGCGTCCTATACATAGGACGACACAGTCGTAGGCACTTCTTGAAAAATGTATGGAAATGCACCTTCTTAATTTTGCCGCATTATAAAAGTGATATTTCTACCGCCAAAAGTTGCGTTTTGATGACGTTACGATGTTAATGCATCATTAATTCATAAACTACAAAATCAAAGTCAGAGGCAAACATATCTTTAGTCAACAAGGATTCATAAAGTAACACTTTTGAATCGTCATTGTATCACAAAACATTTACCACCGGCTCGGAAGGTAGTTGTACCTGTATATATGAATTTAAACCAATATTTTAAGGGCGTAGGAAATTTGACTGGCTTCAAAAAATGTTGCTCGATGTACAAAAGACTAAACCAGACTAACAAAGGCTATTGAAGTTTTAACATTACGCTTAATAAACCATTAGATTCTAGTGAAGTCGGCGTAATTTGGAGTGAACTAGTATTTCATACTAGTATGTTAGTACAGGAATACCTTACCTTACCATAGTATAATACTTATCAATTAACGTTGCAACATTTAATCGGTAAAAACAAAAAACTTCCACAATCTGCCAATCACGCAGATAGCATATCTGATAATCTGAAAATGATTGATTTATTATTTTACGGGGACATATTATTAATCATTAATAATATGCGTGGAAACGCAATATCGTCAAATGCGTGTCGCGATATGTGTCGTCGGTGTTCGTAATTATTTCGTCCATATTTTTTCCTTGTAGAAATTGACGTGATATAATATTTAATATACAGTATAAGCTATCTGTCACGTAGGTATGCTTATCTAAAACCTTAAGATTTTTAAATTAAGTTTTTTTTAAGCTGGTGCATAATTATTTTAAGTACCTATGTACCAAGTTAAAGAGAGCTTTGTCGTGGTAAAAGTTTATTTATTTATTTATTTATTTTTTTATTCTTTATTACATTATAACATAACATAATATACAAAAAGGAAAATACAGAAAAAGACACATGTAAAAGGCGGCCTTATGGCTATAAGCCATTTCTTCCAGGCAACCAGGTATAGGATTAAATAAGAAAATTAAAGTCGATTCGCGAGTACATATAAATACATAAGCTATATTGCATATAAAGGTTTTTACTTAATATTCATATATTAAATTTAAAAATTAGTATTAAAAATATCTGTCAATTGTTCTTCTATTAAAGAAAGCACAATATTACAAGTAACAATAACTACCAATAAATAAAAATAGTTTTATATAGTATTAATAAGCAAGCAAACCCGCGGCGTTCAGCAATATGAGCTAGCCTTTACAGCCGTCAAGTATTACTGTCTGTCCGTCCGTGTTAGGTTGACGCGCGAAGACTTCCCGATGCCGCGCGCAGGTGGACGTTACGCCGCGTCCTGTGACGAGCGGAGCGGGTAGCGATTTATTTTATATTTACTAGTTAAATTGAATTTAACGATCAAACTTAGAAAGTGTTTATTTAAAGAACTAACCTAAAATGTACCAACCTTATTTAAAGTAACTAAATAGAGTAGGAATTTTAAATCCTGATAGGAACACTCCATGACTTTATTGTTAAGCTTACAATATATTAAAGAAATAGTTTTAATAAATGTCGTATACATATAAAAGGCATATATAAATAAGAAAATGTTGTCTTGGTTAGTTACTATCTAGTTTGTACTGGAAAATTATTACATAGTATATCTGTGTTGTTATAAACTTTTTTTTAAGGAAACAAGTTCGCGTTTCGCTACAACTTACCTGATGTTCAGTGAAGGTGTGGTCTAATAATCTGTGAGGAACCCGTTCAATCTCCTCTTGAAGCTCCCCAGATTCTATTTATTGGGGTATAAATAAATAAATAATTTAAATACAAGTCAATGTATCACCGCCCGAATGCGCAGACGCATCCAGTTGATTAAGGGCAGCGACTGATGCGAAATGTACTCGCTATACGACAAATTGACCTAGACTAGACTAACTAGATTCTGTGCCTATATCTAGGGCTTACAGAGCAGCGTTTTTAATTAATTTACACTGATACTAGGCGTGCTTTCCGGTTTCGCATAAGAACTGAATAAATGAGAAATTAAATGAAACATCGTTTAACGTATAACACTTAGAATAGCAATGTTGACGCAATTTGATAATTTTCTATAACCTGTTGATCGAGTCTTAGGTTTGTCATAGTTTTTACATACGATACAATTCAAGTAGTAAACTTTAATATTTAGAGACACCATTTTTCATTTTTGATCAGATTTCTAGCCTGGTCAGTACTAAGATTCAGCTTAAACATAACCTCTCATATAAGCAAGACTCAACTGAGAGAGCTATTTGATCATTTCTTATCAGATATGTAACCTGTTGATCGAATCTTTGATAAGCATAAAACATTAATTATTGCCATATAAGTAATCCGCCATTAATCGCGCGTTATCTGACGGGACTCGAACGCGCCTCGGGCTGGATTGATGCGATGACGTCTTGATGCGGAGGTGCATTTATAGGGTTGCCAAATCTTAAAATAAAAGCTATTTAAAAAAATTGAAACGTATAGAGGAGTTATGACAAATAATAATACAAAAAATGGGATAAAATGGTTTCAAAAATTATGTTTAGATATGTTTAATATTGTGGAGTTGTATTAATCGACATTGAGGAGGTGGTATTCCGAGGTAAGGATGTACGTTTCGTCTGAATGCTCTTCCGTCTAAAACGGTATTGCAGGAATCAAATGTCCTAGTGTGAACTAGGACATTTCGACCATTAGGTCGATAGTACACTGATAATTTGATAAGTGTACTATCAACAGTTTTAGACAAAACATTTAAACATAAAACACGAGTATATTTTAATACGATCGTTATGTCGATAATCGTATAATATATTACTTTCAAATCATTTATTTTTGATTAATATAATGATTGATCGAATCGGACTTTGATACAACGAGATATGAAGTCTACAAAATAACCGTGGAAATCCGGTACGCGTATCAAATAAGTACGAATAATAAGTGATGAATATTATAGGTATTTGTCAATCAATCATTATTAATTATATGATAAATGTGTTATTGTTGGTATTTTCAGATTTCTTACGTAGAGTCACGATGTAACGCGTCAATAAAGAGATTGAAAAATGTTATTATAAATAGTATTAAAATAACCTTTTTCCTTGTAGATAAGGTAATCTATTGATTCTTATAAATTAAGTAATCAATTATATACGTGTAAAAGTGAAGTTGTCGTTAGATTGTGAACCTTAAGATGTACAAGCTCACAATTTGACGAATTATATTTCGGTAGATTATTTAATCTATTATGCGTTTAACTCTCGAACGTCTTAAAGGCTGTATCGGTATTTCAAACTTAACGTTGACATATACATAAATGTAGGTACCAATTAATTTTTTAAAACCTTTCAATCCTAGGTCTATATATTTTTAACAATTCCATTTCAATTTAAATTGCACAATATTTCTTCATAATCATTAAAATAAAAAAACCTCAAAACTCATTACTGGCAACCCTATCTAAAACATTAAATAGTTCACAACTCGGGCTGTAACAAAGAGCAACAAATAATCTTATGACGCGATCCCAGACATGTTCGCTTATTAAATTATAACCTACTAGGCGCGACCCGCGGTTTTACCTTTATTTATGCATCTATAATAGATATAAACCTTGCTCTTGATTCCATCAATCTGATAATAATTGTATGAAAATTTGTTTCCAAGTTTTAAAGATTTAAGCATACATGCGGACAGGTAGAAGAAAGCGACTTTTTTATTCTATGTAATAAGAAATAGGTAAAACCAAATTTGTACCTGGTGCTACCTCGTACCTAAATACTAACAATACTAACCTAGATTAAGTAATTCATTGTTACTAACACACTTACTAATAATTTTTTATGGGCGAGTTTTTTATAAATAATTGTAAAAGCCTGAATTAAACGTATTTTATTATTTTATTTATTATAAGCGAGCTCCGTAGCGTAGCACCACGTAGTTTGAAAGTTATTTTCTGTAGAAACTGCTTTCCTAACCAGTGGTATCTGACTGCTTTTTAGTTCTATTTGTATCCATTTGAATCACCTTGCTCTTCTTCTTCTTGGTCGAATGGCAGTGCTGTGTTACCACAATTTTGCCAATATCTAGTTTTGTATGTAACATAAAACGATTTCACCTTGTTTCAACTATTTTTGACTTTGAAAAAACTCAAAATGACAGCGTCAGGTACCTGTCAATGTCAATGTCAACGTCACATGTTGATCAGTTCTGTCAATTTTGATCGCAACTGAATACTTGCTGATATTCCTAAAACCACGAGCGAAGCCATTCTATGGCCATGTATTCTCCCTCCCATACACCGTCTTCATCTCGGTCGGTTTAATTCGCAAGTTTGCTCGCCAGAACCGCGTAACTCAGTCTCAAGGTGTCCCCGGAGTGCACTCGGCGACTAAAGAGTGCACTCATTTGCATCTCAATGCGATTGCCTGAGTTTTATGCACTGTTTTTATCTCAGCCGAGTGAATTGAATTTCTGCATTATGTTAAATTGTGTTTAGTATTTACATATACCCCTATAGTTGCGAACTCGGGGTGTATGAGTTGGTAAATTTTTGAAAGATTAGAATGGCATGTATCTTCTTTAACTTACATGCCTTATATGAAGTAGTAATGACAAGTTATTTAATTTTCGAAATCATTTTATTGCTTTTTTTTAATAATTGTCTGCTTATCGGGATACATTGCCAACAAAGCTAAGAAATGTTAGGAACTACAAAAAAAGAACAAAAACAAATACTCAGTTTGCAGCTCTGCAATAAATGTTTCTTTTTTTCTTTTCAAAGTCAAATTCAAATATGATTCAAGAGTTTTCATCTACAATATATTCGTTTGAAGAAAAAACTCTTTAAATCAAAACATTTTAACCCAGCGTTTACATTTAAGTTTTACTTTCAAATATATTTCTTATTTTAATAAGTCTATCTAAATAATCTAAAAAACATTCAATCCTATTTTCAAAAAAAAACTATTAATATCCAACAAAGCGATATGTCAACAGCTACCCAACAATCATTTATTCCATCACCATCACCAGCTCGAAATAAATCACTTTTAAATTGAAACATTAAGTTTAAAAAGATGATAGAACTCAACACCTCTGATTGAAAGGCCCAAGAGGACTGTGGATTGACGGCGCGGCTGTAGGGATAAATATTATAATTGTGAGTTATATCTTACGTCAATAAATGTATAATGAACTAGAATTACGACAATCAATCATTTAACGTTGGGAGGTTATGGATGTGTTTAATGGAGATTTATTATATGTTAGCTCTAAAAAATATTACGACAAACGTCATTTGATTAGAAAAAAAATTGTGGGTAGATTTAAAAAAAAAATACTGCAAGTAGTGTTTCCAAAACAATCATATTTCTAGCTTCATTTCAATACAGCTTTTAGTTAAAACTGTAGCATTTTGTCACGTAATAAAAACAAAAAGTTTAACCAAAGTGGTGGCTAAAAAAAGGAAAGAGGTACTTCAATAAAGATATTTATAAAAAAATTCTTAATGCTAATTTACTAGGATACTTATTTAGGTAATTTAAAGTTAACTAATTAGAAATTTGTAAATAAGGAGTAGTTTCTTAGAGGCGTGACTACAAAACATTTAAGCGACGAGGTCAGGTCAGGTCCATGCTATTCCAATGTTACTTCCATCCTTGTTTGTTTATTTTATAGCAGGTTACTGCACATTCATGATAGAAATCTTTGGAATTATGTATGTATGTTTTTTGGTTAGTAGCTCTGAAACCAATAATATTGAATGTTTAATACTGTAATAATAAAACCTGCGTAAAATCCATTTTTCATATTCTATTACATTTTTGGATAGAATTTTTTCTTCCTAAACCATGGTCAAATGTAAAAAATAAATATTTACTTAATCGTTACATCCGTTTTCGAGTTATAAATAATGTAAACAAACTCGACTGTCCACCAAATTGAATTACAAAAACATTAAAGACCTCCATTTCACCATTTAGTTAATAAAAATGCAATTAAAAAGCTTAAGAAAATTTACGTCTTAGCATTGACGGTTCAGAGTATTCACCAAATGGTTCTAAGAATAGCGACCACACATCTCGTCGGAGCCGTCGACGGACGCCGACGAAATACGACTCGACTAGATGGACTTTTGATGTGACGATGATTTGTCGACGCGATGACTACCTCATCTCTGAATGATTAACTTATCCCTATATATATTACTAGCTGTTCCCCGCGGTCTTACCCGCGTAGTTCCCGTTCCCGGGGCAATACCGGGATGTAAGCTATCCTATCTCTCAAGTTGGATCGAACTGCACATGGTGTGCGAAATTTATTATAATCGGTTAACTGGTTTAGGAGTCCGTTGAGGACAAACATTGTGACACGAGATTTATAAGATAACAGAGTCTCTTTCTTCTGTCTGTCCCTATTTATACTTAAATCTTTTACAACTACACAATCGATTTTTATGCGGTTTTTTTATCAGATAAGAGTGATTCAAGAGGAAGGTGTATACATGCATAAAAGCGGGTTAAGCCGCGGGTCGTGGCTAGTAGACAATAAATAAGATTTACGTCTGTTAAAACCACTAAAATATCACGAGTGTATGTGATCAAAATTTGTGGAGTATTCTGATCTATTGTTGGTATTTGATAGTATTCAGTTTTACAATAAACCTACAGTTTCCAATTTTACATTTTGACATTTCTCTTGTAACGGTTCTTCGGCGGCGGCTTTTTAACTGCGAATATAGAACTTTTTCTTCAAAGTTGTTTCAAATAATTTGATTTTCTTAATTACATTACGACTTGTTTGTTATATTATTTGATTAATAAACTAGAAGAAGTTAGAAGAACTAAGACTTATGACTGAACGTTAGACCATATTATGATTAACTTTAATCAACTAGGTACTATTTGCAAATGCTTATTTTATATTTGTGTAGAAAATTTTAACATCGCATAGCATAATAGCTGAGAATTACTGCCATCGGGTTGCACACCGTTTGCTTATTATGTTTGAAATGACAATACCATACATATTTCACAAAGCGTTGAGTAAATACGAATTGCAACGCTGGCTAAAATACAACGTAAGTATATAAATAAGCCCTTTTTAAATTCAGATCAGCAGACAGCTTAAAAGCTAGTTGCCAATTTTGAACAGGGTGAATTCACGTTTTTGTAATCTTTTAAACGATTCTTGAGAAGTGGTCTATACAGGCAATTTCACATTGATTTTGAAGTTGGTAGAGCCGTATCTTTAAGCAGAATTAGGCCGGATCGTTCAGGGTAGTACCGCCCAAGTAAGTTATTCCGTTTTGTCGTAACCCTTTCTTTTCGTAAAGATTGGCAACGCAGTCGTGAGGCACTTAGTATGTATAGCGACCTTTCATGGGTAGAGGTGGTTGCTTATGATCAAGGAAACCACTTGATCTGTTGCAAACTA
>DWAJ01001860.1:0-20070 GCA_018238005.1 Eurema mandarina | reverse complement strand
CCCCGTTCTCTCCTTTATGACCGTTTTTTTAGTTAAAAAGTAGCATATGTTTTATCGCAGGCTCTAGACCATCTGTGTACCAAATTTCATTACAATCGGTTCAGTAGTTTTGGCGTGAAAGCGTAACAGACAGACAGACAGACAGAGTTACTTACGCATTTATAATATTAGTATGGATTTGTTAATACATGTCTCATATTCATTATATGTAATAGGCCTTCATTTAGGCATAAGGAAAATTATTAACTTTATAATCATGTATATTGCCTTTAATAATATGATATCATACCCTATATCCAATATCTAGGTATATCAAGTTTAAGCCCAAATCACAATGTCTAGTATCATAAGCTACAGTATGCTTCATTAGTCCTCTTCAGCGTGGACTAAATCGGCTTTAATCGGCCATTACGCTACCCACCTCACCTCAATCCCATCAACTTTAATATTCACACTAGCTTTTACCCGTTACTTCGTCGCTGTTTTACCTAAGCTCAAATATATTTATTTGTTATCTTTTGTTTAAAAATATAGATTAAATGCTAAGTAAGCATCATCCTACGATTTTAACAAATACACATTAAAAGGAAAAAGACTAATTTCTTGACGTTATTCTACCCTCATAAAACACTCTTTGCGTCGCAAAAAATGTAACTCTACCTTAGTGTACCTCAACTAGTTACAGATAGAGTTACTTTCGAATTTAACAACATTAGTATGAACTAGTACGGATTAGGTGTACGCCAGTGCAAACTAACGGTGCTACAGTGTTCCTGTCATGTTCGCCCCAGCATACTACGCCCGAGCTGTTATTGATGCCAGCCATATTTACATGACCACATTTCATATTGAGCGCGAATTTGTCACCTCGTAATATACTGGCTTGACGGTCGGGTGTTAACAACACTAGCTGTGTTTCAGTTATATGTTTCGTTGAAACTACCTTATTTTTATTATATTTTTAACCGACTTGAACGGAGGGGGCTTTTCAATTCACCCTATTTTAATATGAATCACTCTCTTAATAATAGAATCTATATTACCAAAAGGTACACTTAACGTAGCAGTTAACGTTGAATACGCGTTATATTCTGTATAATTTTCAAGGCAGTATCAAGCGTCATTTTCACAAGGTACGTGTGATTTATATGGCCCAGAGCGTGAAGTAAAGTTGTTTTTCGATGTGTGTGGCCGGATTGGGCTAATTACTGCGTACGGTCAGTGTCAGGGCAATCCTCTCGACGCGACCGGCGATACCAGGCCGATTGGGAAACCTCGCCAATTAAGGAAAATTGTCCAACGCCGTGATTTATAGTTCGCGACCATTTTTATTGGCAATTAGCGAAACGTTACTCATTTTTCCAGTCCCCCTTGAGCGAATGAATCATAGTCTCCGAAGTTGCTCCAGTTTCTAGATTATACAACCGACCCAAACCTCTCTGAAGCACTAATTGTCTGGCCGACGTGTGGGCGTAAAGACTGGTCTTATTTCTTGCAGACTGACTACAATTAGAAAGTTAAGCACATCATTTTTAACTCAGCAATAACCTTTTTGCTCAAGTACACCGCATCTATTCATACAAGTTATACCATTTATGGTATTAATGCGTCGTTTAATCTTAATTGACTATTAACGATACAATCGCATACTGTCAAAACTGCCCGTATAAGCGACTAATGATGGTCTAAAAGGAAGCGATTATGCACATCGCGCATAACAAAACATAATGTTTACGTGTCTAACAAGAGGTGGCTGAAGGTTAAATAATTTGCCGAACAATAAGATGATTAGTGAACAAGCCAGCAAGCCGATACTGAGAAAGGTTGTCTATGTTAAATACCAAGTAATAAATGTCACGACACGGTACAAATACGATTTGTTGCAAAGAATAGACCGTGCATCATTAAAGCAGAACGTCGTTCACCTTAGCCCTTTAATTTTCCACAAGTTTAAATTAAATTAAGGGGCTAACAATTGATCATCAGACGACACTACTATTGACGCAACCTTATCCCGTATTGCACAGGAACCGAATTCATCAGTGAAAGTAGTAACAGATTGAGGAATAGAACCAACCTGATGATAGATCGTTGACGAACTGTGCCCCTGAAGTAGAAAGTTCGAGAACGGTTTGGGAATTACCGAAATCACCGAGTGATTTACAATTGATGCTGTTACCCGCGTCTGATAATTATAGATCTATACAGTCATTAATAATAGTCGATTGTATTACTTTAATTATTGTTATACGTCCATTGCTCAATGCTACATTATGCTGCAAGGCTTTAAGAAAAGTTTACAAATAGTATATGTATATAATGTATCTGTTACTAAATTGCTTTGAAATGTTATGTCTTTGAAATTTCATACACTTATAGTTCAGTTCATTAAGCATTTAAAATAATAGATATTTTGAATAAAGTAAGTAACAAACAACTGTCCATTTAAATCTATATATATAAAAGAAAGTCGTGATAGTTACACCATTTATAACTCGATAAGGGATCAACTGATTTGGCTGAAAATTGGTGGGGATGTAGTTTAGAACCAGGAAAAGGACATAGGATACTTTTTATCCAGTTTCCAAGGAAATAAATTTTTCATGAAAGTAAACGCGGACGGTGTCGCGGGTAACAGCTAGTGTAATATAAATAATGATGGTTATTTACCGGCCAACGTGCGTCATATCGCATGTAATGTGCTTCTAAGAAAACTGTCTAGATACGCATCTGCTCTTTCTTTTGCCCGTATAAAGACTCACCGTGACAAGCGTCACTGTAAAAAACGCCTATTCAATGCTAATTTAAACATCCATCGTATAGACTTATTATATCAGTGTTGAGACTTGAGAATTATTGGAGATTTCTATAATTTTCTTTCATTATGTCATTTGTGTTTTCCGTTTTAACGGAGAATAATTTAAAATTACTTAACAATTATTTTTTTAGTTAGTTATATTAGATTTATTATATCCTAGCTGTTGCCCGCGACTCCGTCCGCGTTTACTTTCATAAAAAAATGATTCCCCTGGAAACTGGATAAAAAGTATCTTATGTCCTTCTCCTGGTTCTTAACTACATCCCCACCATTTTTCAGCCAAATCAGTTGAGCCGTTATCGAGTTATAAATGGAGTAACTAACACGACTTTATATATAGATTATATAGATTACTCAATTTAGAAATAATTAGAACAAATATCTACGTTCCCACGTAGAGGTCAGAACTATTATATTATGTAGTATCAAATTACCGATGATTATGCATATTTTTTATTAGTGCTACAACAAATTACTATTTACACCTATAATAGCTTTCAAATTGCTCCATGTTCTAACACAAGGTTGTGTGGAGAAATCTATAGAAAAAATAGGCCGGCAACTCATTCGTAACTACGCGAGTGCTTATGGGCGACGCTGATCAGTTAGCATCAACGGACGTTACGTTTTTCACCCCCCACCCTCTTATATGAAAATAAATAAATAAAAAAACTCAAGATCAGTAGGATGTTTTCCTATGTATGTATGTATGTATATATGTAAGTAACTGTAGAATCAATGAAATTTGCGGTTACCTCTCTATTACTCGATTTAAAGGTTTTATAGAAGTAGTTAGTAACCTTAAAAGTAGTGTTGTGTTGATTGTAGTACGTTTGTTTATAAAATTTGGAAATATATTCCACAGACTTTATATTACATAGTAATGTAGGTATAAAGCGTAAAATATTTTTCTGTTTATTTCGTATCGTCTGACTTATGCGTTATTTTTTGTTAATAAACTGTTTCATCGTAATAACAGTATAAAAATGATAAATAGCCTCTAGCTGCTTTAATTAAAAACTGGACTGAATAAATATGACATTAATAAAATTAAAAACCCATTTATGTTCCGTTTTATATTATATATATCCGACTATAGCCATATCCGATGTCCGCGAACAACTTTCTACGCTCAATACCAATAATAATAAATTAAATTACATCATTCGTTTCGTATTAACGTTATCAATGGGCTCGCAATTATATCGGCAGTGTAAATGAAATTAATAGTTTCCACTTTTGAGTCGTTTTCCTTCTGCCACACACTGCGATGGTGATAGCTTTAAGGCCCTTTATTTTCGTGTGATGTCATCATGTCATATGTTTCATACAAGACTCAATGCGAGCTATTGGTTCCTTACGTACATTTAAAATACGTACCAACTAAAGTAAGAACTTCTTATTACTATAAGAGTTTAACTATAAGAAGTTCTTAGCGATTTGAAGCGATATAGGTGTTACTAAATTCGTTTCACAAAGGCCGAGTGAAAACGTATAGGAAAAAGATTTATTGTTAAACGGAGTTTTCTTATATGAATTACAGTAGACCTGTTCCTGAATCCTTTTTGAGTTCCTGATGAATTACAGTAACCCTTCAATTAAGTGTTAAAAGTCTTATCCTCATAATAGTGGAACTTTGAACAAAAGTTTTATTATATTTTATCAATTTTCCTTGTACCTGTCGTAAAATGCTTTGATTGAAAGGTAATTTATTACAAAATTGATTTCAGAAGAACGTAATTAATATATTACAAAGTAAAGGAATTATTTTTGTGTTTGTGTAATAACTTAAAATTCAACAACTTCAACAACTGAATGCCAAAAGCGAACAGTTGTTATATTAAAAATATTTGAAATTGCATCCAATTTTGGCTCGGCTCTTCCATTACAAATGCAATTTGGTCACTGAACTGGTTTGCGAGGCTCGCGTGCCAAGCTTTTAAACTTAAAAATATACACATTTTTATTTAAAATATTTGTCATAACATACAAATGTGGATAGTGGTTGCAATGTGAGAATTTCGATGAACATAGTGAAATTCAAAAGGCTGTAGTTTGGTTCATTGATAAATTTAATACATTTTTTTTAGATAAAAGGTGTGATCGAAAACGGATGTTAATATATGCTTTCCTTATAGTAGTAGGTACTTCTTTATAGTATTAGATAGTAAAATGTTGTGGCGTTCCTTAGATGGAGATATAATATTTTCAGTGAGAATATTAATTATTATTATTCTGTTTTGTATGTTTTTGTGTAATGTGTTTTTGATTTTTTTTATCTGTCTGCCTATTCTTATTTGATAAATTTATAGATAAGTCTTAAATAGATTAAACTCCACCGAATTTTCATAACGTGTATAAGCTTAAGCTCTATATTGCGACAGAGTCGTGCGCTACCGGGTTCGATACCCGCGCGTTGTCATTGTGCTTTAATTGTTGGTTCCTTTCACCTTGCCGAACTTAAAGCTGCAAAAATATTGCAACATTAGAAGAGGTTCGACTTAGAGTTAGTCCTTCAGTTTGAGGCTATTTACTAGGGGTCTATATGTTTGGATGTCTGTTACTCTTTCATGCAAAAACTACTAGATGAATTTGGTTAAAACTCGGCAAGTATGTAGATTAGACCCTAAATTAACATATAGGATACTTTATATACCGGTATTGTCTCGAGAACAGGAACTACGGGTGTAAAACCGCGGGGTAGCGTGTAGTAAATCTGTAGAAGGAAATGTATCCTTTTCTCGCTTAGTTAAGGCGATTAAATGAGGACATATGATGTCCCCATTATATGACTTTATGATTAATCTATTCTAATATAAATATGTACAGTTTGAACTGTTTTTAACCTCTCGTATAATTTTTAATTTGATATTTATTTATTACGTGTCTCATCAAGATAACTTAAACGCAGCTATAAATTTCCGCAAATAGAACGATCGCATTTAAGATTACCAAAACTATTATAGTTTACTCAAGGAATTAAAGCGACATAGAAACAAGCGTGTAAAGATCGTCAGATACAAGCCGAACCGCGGGCGGTCGCTAGTGAACACGTAAAACTTATCGATTATTCGAGTTGCATAATTCGATGTGACTCGACAAAACACGATCGAATGTTATCTAACATCGATTCGGCCGACGCATATAAACGGGCGGGTCTCTGAATATTTATTTATTTCTCCATACTTAGTACTGATTACGCGCTACACCCACTGCTTGAGCATTTAATATGTTTGTTTAACATGGCTTTAATGAATTAGATAACGTATCAATGGCCATGGCGACGGGCTTGAATGATGCATGGCTGTCTCGTTCAGATTTGATATCTGGTCTGGTATGTAGCGCTAATTAAAGCATTTAATATTAAGAGTATTTGTTTGTATGCTTTGTGCGTGCTAGACGCGAATTAACTGAGCACTTTTAATGTACCACAACGCATTCAACGCGCCATCATGTATTAGTCTATTTATCAACATTATTTACAAAACATCTTTGACAGATTATAAAAAAGTTTAAATATCAATTTTATCAATTAAGAACGGACATAACTTTTTTATGATACGAACATTCTTCGCTAAAAATTGTATCACCTACAAATGAAATGTTTGTTGTTAAACTACAATCTTTAGCTCATAAAACACACGTCGAGTCCGCCGGAAATGGCCGACTTACTATCATTAGCTTTTATTCTTCGAATGCCGGATTAGGAGACGAATTAAAGCAAGCTGTAATAAAGAATGTTTGTCGCGTTTCCGTCGAAACCGACCGGTCTGTCAAAAGTGAAAGCTCATTTTAGGAATTAATTTTAGGACCCGTCGGAGCTAACACTGCAAACGTTAGCATCGACTAAAAGTCAAAGATCGAAAAAAATAAATATATTATAGTAAATAACCTGTTGACCTCACGTGTTATTAATGAATGAGAATTATATTGTTAATATCTCTGCCCACTAAAACTAGATGTACAATGACGCTTTTTTATTTAAACCTCTTTTGTTAAGTTGTAAACATCCATAAAATGAGTTCAATAAATCACATATTAACAATAAGTTAATTTTAATAACGACGTTCGATCTGCAATTCATGGTCTCACAAAATAAGGTTAAGGGTTCCGAATTATTACCACATAAAATGCTTAATGTATCGATATAAAAATTCCTCTACGCCCATAATAATTTTACATTGCCGAAATCGATAGCATCGGATGCATTCCGATTATTTGACGGTTACGAAAGGGCGACTGACGCACGAAGATATAAAGACGTCGGCGATCGCGGAACTGAACAATGAAGAGATAAATGACTCGATTAATATAATCGAAGTGAACTTTGCGATCTCGATTATTCCCACCCTGATATACATAGATAGCAGTCTCAAAAACCAATTCGGTAACCGCTCAGTGCTGACAGCTAAATTGACCACACTATTGTTTACCAAGTCAGATATATTGATAACGATTAAACATAATTCCAACTAAATTATTGGACGCATGTTAAAATTTTACGAGGAGCCGTAATTTTTATGAGACTTTCACATTTTAATGCTGATGTTGATTTTAATGCCGATTGTTTTAATATAAACAGCGAGACTAAAACATAATAAAGTTAATCATGGACACGGTAAGATAATATTGTTGTCATGTAAAATCAGGTTATTCAATTTGTTTTAACTTTCATTGCTTGTAAATATTTTTTATTATGTCTGTATTTAATAATAATATTTGGAATATAGTACACTCATTTTGATATGGAAATGGTGTATTTTTTCGAAAAAGGCTGTCTTAATAGTCAAGTAAAATGTGAAAATGTAGATTTAATTTAATACTATTGTTTGTAGTTGTATTTTTGTTTACACTATGAAAAGCTCTATTAGTATGAATAAACAAGAGATTAAACAATTACAATTACACCTTATACTTATTTGTATTTATTTGTAACATATCAAATCTAAATTAACGAAAGCGTGAAACGACACTTTCCGTTCAAACAATTTTATATAAAAATTAAATAAACCGGTGTTTGCATCCACTACTTTTACCCATAATCAGTGAAATATAAATGTATATAATCCCTTATTATTGGTACTTTCGATACACATCTTATCGACGAGTCGAAGCTTAAATGGCAGCGATCGCAGTGGGAGGGTTTAATTGTGGTCCTGTTCGCCCACTGCCGATAAACCTTCAACTGAGTCATCGATACGATCCCATCGTGACGTCTAGTGGGTATAATCTCTACCAGACTGATATACTGGTATACTCTTAACATTAAGGGACAAACGGCCAAATACTCATACGCAAATTAAATTTAAGCACGCCTTAAGTCTCGTAATTTTGACAGAATTGACCAGTGAAAAGTGAATAGGCTACTAAGCAGACATGACGGCTCCTAGGCCGCATCTTAGCTTACCATCAGGCAGGATCGCGGGCAAATGTCTGCTTATCTGACATCAAAAAAAACAATTGTATGCCGAACTGTCAGATCGGACCGGTTTAAGTTGTTCTTAAATTTAAGTTGCGTTTTAGTATTCCGGCAAAAGCTCTTAGGTTTTATATAATTTTTTGGTCGTCTGGGCAGACGATTCGTTAGTTATAAAACGTTTAAAGGAATTTAATCGTAATGTATTTGTTGAGATACCTAAACCTTGAATTGATTCGCTTTTTCACAGGCGTCTGATAAGGATAAAGGCCGGCCTAGGTATATTGTATGCAATATACATATCTAGCATAACTTGATTTGTGGATTTGATTACGAGTCAAATAAAAATTCAAATTCAAATGAAACTTACAACAGTGTCTGATTATGGTTATATTTAGTATGCATAAATCACGGACAACATTATTTTTTTGTATATATAAAAAAAAGTTTTGGTCCAATTTAGATTCCCTTCAGCTTTAATGTCGTGATTTCCTGAACGCGTCTGATCACGGCCACACGATCTAGTTAATCCTTTCAAACAAAACAATACGGCGAATCCCAAACAGCGGTAAACAATTTTTTGCTTAGTTTCGTTTGCATTTTTTGTCACGTCCGTCGGTTATAGCTTGATTCGTATAGCTCGCAAAGTATTACCAATCAGCGAGAGTAATTAAATTGATATTTATATTAATGTTTTGCATAAACAGCAGTAATTAAAACACTACTCAATTAAAATTCAAATATCGTCTAACTTAACATTCAGTTAAAAAACTCTCTCGAACCTCTTTGAGATTAGCATAATAATTTATTTTGACATTGCGAGCGAAACAGCATCGATACAACTAGTTACGTATACTTTATTTATGGCATTGTATAAAATTTCAATAATTTAGTTTATTATTGATTTCCTCTTACATAAACCGTACTAAATAAAATTGCTATGTGGTCTTTATGCAAGTAAAAGTTAGCGATTTTAATATAAACTCAAAGACTCGGAGTATGAAGTAATAATTTTAACGATTATTTGAAACTGAAGGGCTTATCGCAAAGCTTCAAAAGCGGACAGCAGTGAAAATTTTACAGTCCATTAAATATACTATTGCCTGCAATACAACGTGTTTTAGTCTTCCTTATCGTTCATAGATACCGCTCGTCTAATAAAATATCTCACTTGCACTTTCTATACTTTAATGCTAATACAAAGATTTATTGCTTGATTTTTAAGTGCAAATAGAATCGTTAAAATACTTGAAGTATGTAAGGTGCAAATGATAATTAACGCAATATTATATTTTTGCGATAAGTTAGTTTCGTAATTAGGTTATTACTTTTAATACGTGTCTTATTAAGTCACTAGCGTACCTCTATGCTTGACATGTCCACTATAAAAAATTGCACGATTCAATTCAATATAAAAATCTATAAACGTTAAACTATCGTCTCATAAAAATTAAATCGACCCGTATTTTATTTAATGACCGCATAGTATAGTAGCGACTGACGAATCGGCCTTACCAAATTTGGTCGGTATTGCAAAAAGAAATTTCGACGATATGTCAAGTATGCGTTTACGACTTGCCGAAAAAGAGGCAAATTCTTGGTCGGACGAGTGCGTAACTGTGTTTGCTAGCATATTTTAGAGATGCAGTTTTTGTCGCGAAAATAGTCTTAAGAATGCTAAGAAGCTTACAACTAATCGTTAAGATAGGTATTATCTTTTCGACCAATACCATGACGATTCAAACGTGTTAACTGTTACTACATGTAGCCTAGTTGAATAAAGATACTTTTGACTTTACTTCGTGATTTGGTTCGTAGTTTATTTAAGTACAAGACGGTTAAAATATTACAATATATAGTATAATAGTAAAAATAATGTTCTAGATGTAAAACCCCGTACAATATACAAGTTTTTTACTATCTAGAATATCTTCATGTTTTTTGGACGACAGCCAGAAGTGGACTTCTGAATAAGAACAGTATACATACATATTTTAAAATAAAAACGATAATTTCTGATTAAATCTTGAGGAAGCAAAATCACTTTAAAACTGAAGTAATTTTTGATATGATTTATCGATAGCGACCGACAAGCTCCAAGATGTTTATCGTACAAGCTTTCCGACATGACTTATTCATTGTTTAAAACAATATATTCACGAAACAATATAATCGCTGGGGCCTTGATCTTTTGCCATACGCTGATTTACATCTGTTTTCTCGGTGATCATTTCAATTACGGTAAAATACGTCGGAGAAGAGCTATGTAGATGGTATAACATCGTGTGGCAGCTATTTTTCATGTTGCCTGTATATTATTTACTGCGATAGGTTCTCGATAATAGTGCTACTACATCAAATGTAACGGATAGGTGAGGCGTTCGATTCGAATCGTGATAGATGCACGTGTTTGCGAATCTATGCAATGCTGTAGCTGGTGAAATTAATAAGGGAGATCGTTGTCAGTAGAGAATTTTTTAATATAATAAATTTATCATATCGTGTTTAAGGAATGCTATGCTATGTTTTATACACAGGCTATACAAATCCATGACTATATTAAATGAGGCTTTCTGTTACTGACTCGTATGCGGTGGCTTCGTAACGAAACGAAAATTTTCATAATTGTTATTTACACTAGCGTTTTTCTTGTTATTTGTATTTTTGTTTGTCTTTCTAATAAAGAAAAAATAACTATATAAATAACCTTAGCATGACACAATCATTTAAGACGTGGTCATAAAGATTTGTTTAGTTTTTTCTCCATGAGTATTATGTAAGAGGTTCTCGTTTGAATATAAAACAAGCATTTGTGGTGTTTTTAGTGCTTTGTGGTCGGGTTTATGTGTCTTTGTAGATTCAATGTTAAAGTTAAAGCTTTCCTCATACATATTTTTTGTGTGGGATTCCCGGCTTTCTGTTGATCACACTATTTATTTTAGGCATTAACATTAAACAAGCTATTTTAACATTTATAGAGGAGCTATACTAATACATGTAATATACATATATCTAATACATACTTTATATGTATATGAAGTTTTTTTCAAAGTCAAAGTCAAAAGTATCTTCATTCAATTAGGCTACATAAAGTAACACTTTTGAATCGTCATGGTATTACAAAATATTTACCACCGGTTCGGAAGGCAGTTTCTATAGAGAAGAACCGGCAAGAAACTCTGGTAGTCGCTCTTTTGAAATGAGAACATACAATTGTAAATATTTCTTACATAGTTTTCGGTTTATGTTAAGACATGTATAGGAACATTGGGACAAACGAAAGACTTCATTTAGAAGAACACTCATTAACTTGTTTTAATTAGTAATTAATAATATTATGACTTATTTTTAAGATTCATTCTCATATCGAGTTACCAATAAGTAGGTATATGTCGCGTCACGAATCTTTAGCGTTGAACGAAACCTGCACAGAAGTCAAAAATAAGGTATCGAGGTAAAGGCGCGGCGTGCGTCCAGCGCTAAACTTAAATGACGCGATCTATTCACGTCGTGTAATTTCGTAACAAAATATTATTCATATTATTTTGTTTCTAGTTTATTATATGTTTATTGTATATTGATTTGTATATTCTTAATTAATTTTAAAGCATACTTTAATACGTATTGATAAGGTTTGTAATACCATAACGATTCAAAAGTGTTACTATATGTAGCTTAGTTGAATAAAAATATGTTTATTTAAATAAAAAACCACAAGGTACACTCAGTATTTAAAACTACTTCATTGATATCCAATCAAATAAAATAATATAATCTGTCAATAGACATACACAGATCGTGTCAATATTAATTAGGAGTTCATAAATTGTTCAATTTAAAAGGATTGCTATCATGTTACACGAGCGAACGTTTCACCCTTATTGCTATTGGCTTAAGTGCTAGTTTTAATTAAATTATTATTATTTTTTGTTTCAGGTATGGAACGTGGAAGGAGTGTTAAGTTACTGGTGGTATTAGTCTTCCTGGCTACCGATTTTGTGAGTCGTAGTAAAATTGAAAAAAAATAAGATGAAATTACAATATAACTACGCATTAGTACCTATAGCATTTAAAATGTTTCACCATAAATAATACTATTGAAATTAGTCATATTTAAAGTTTGTTTCTTTGTTTCAACTATCTAAAGTAGCCTTATTATTTGTGGTTTATCAAAAAATTTAAATCCTAATTGATTTGAATAAATATAATTTGATAGAGATATGAGACATTACGTCGTTAAATAACATACCTATTTATTTTTTTTTTTATAATTTATTAGGTCAACGTAAAAGCTAACGGGTAACCTGATGGTAAGCGGTCACCGTCGCCTATGGAATACCTACTTAGACAATTACACAATTTCTTACTGTTTTACTATTTCTCAGACTATAAAACTATTTTATAATCTACATCGTCTCAATTATAAGTCGTTACCAAACTTAACAAAGGAATTATATTAGTACCCAGCACGATATGTCGTGAGAATCACAACCTGACCTTGGCATCCCGCGTACTAAATAATCGTACGAACGCATTCGTCTTCATTATAAATGTCAGCTGTTTTAATATACGAGCGCATTAGACAAGCAAATAGACGACTTGCATGGAACAAATTGAGACTTGAAGGGATGCTAGCGATTCTTGTGTTTTAAGTCTAAAATTGTTCGCGAATATTCGACTAATTCTGTACTTGTTTACTTTTACTTGAATATATGTATAGCCGTATTTTTATACTAAAAATAAAAGGGTTATAAAAAATATTACTATCACACATAATAAGACATCATAAGAAAAGAACAAATTGAGACTTAAAGGGGATGCTAGCGATTCTTGTTTTATAAGTCTAAAGTTGTTCGCGAATATTCGACTAATTCTGTACTCGTTTGCTCGTAACTGAATAGCATTTTTTTTAATCTTGACAAAAAATAACGTCTACCAGGAAACTGAACAGGAAAACGTACCTTATTAATTAAATATGACGTTTATCAAGTAATTAGTTTATATGTATTAATAAAACGGCTTTATTAGTTGATTGTTTGCGTAAACCACAATAACTGTATTGTTTTTGTGAGCATAGCGAGGAATCGCTCGTGCGGCGCTGACGGCTGAACAAAAACTGTAACTCACTAGGTCGGCGATAACGCGATGAATTAGACGCAAATGACGCGTGAACTCTTCGCGTTGTTATTACTATGTAGTATTAATATAGTTACTGAGTAAGCCTTATAAAAGTATCTAGAAAAAATATAAGCGAAGTGCTTAGCACCAACAGTTCAACACTCAATAGTTACTTCCTAAGAGTAATTCAACGCAAAGGAGTACATAGGTTATAAGGAAGAAAAGACGCGGGCACTGCCGATATTGTTGTGACTACGTGTGCTAAGAATGTTGTGTTGAAACTTATAAAAATTAAGGAGCTCATAGACATTTAAAATATATGACATTTCGCTTATCGCCAACAGTCCAACACTCAACAGAATCTTCTTACAATGCAACAAAGTACATAGGGTTATAAGAAATACGCGTGAACTGTCGACATTGTTGTGACTACGTGTGCTAAGAATGTTGTTGTATTCTAATAAGTTCCTAACTTATAAGAATTTTTAGATAATACAGGTATACTGGCGCCTATGGAGAAAACTTTACATGTAATACAAAATAACGTATCCAATATTAGTTTAATGAAATTAGGCTGCTTTGCCATTAAATTCGTAACTGTCTCAATCAAAAATGAATGAGGCGTTAACTCTTCTTCAGTAAGCATTGGTGTCACAATATTTATAGAAAAATTTTTGATCGCCTATATTTATAATAATTGTCCGTACATGCAAAATGGAACCACTCGACAAATTTTATTTATGGGTTCATTCAAGAATTCTTATCTAAATATGTTCTATTTTCTTATACCAAAATGGAACCAAATCATTTTTTCATTCCAAAACAATTCTGGAATTATAAAATGACCATAGATAAATGAATGACCATGAAATAGACCATATTTAGATTAGTGAATAAACCCAAAAAAGAAATTTGTCCAGTGGTTCCATTTTGCATAAATACGGACAAATAATATAAAGAAATAATATTTGATTAGTAATTAGCATTTAATAGACTGAAATAGTACTGGATGGATTTTAATGAAATTTACAAACTTACAGTCTAAGAGGAATGGCATAGGTTACCTTAAATCGCGATTTAAGGGGTTGAAATAGGTGATTGTCATCGGTATAAGCTTGGAACACATTTATATTTTACTACACATACTATTGACACATAAGAAGTGTAGCCTTTATTAATAGTACGAGTATATACAATTTTTAAATTCAGTTTCTAACGACTTCATAAACGTTTATCGTTTTGTAATAATAGTATTGAGTCTAATATATAAGACATAAGTTTTATTCTATAAGCTTCTTTAAGTGCATCTCTCGTTCGCGAATAACTGTCTTTAAAAATAACTTACGTGCAAAAAGTAGCTGATCTTGGGAATTGAAACTATTGCCGTTAGTAATTTTAAACGCTATAAATTGATTTATTTTAGTTAAACTGTAACAGTTATTTAACGGTTATACCTATTGTTAGTTTAAAATTATATTTTATGCATTTAGTTCCGTAATTTTACAACGACTATGACGTTATACTATTTTATTATACTAGTAAAAATGAGTACTTTAAATATATGTAATTTATGATAAAATATTAATCCCTCATACATTTAATTATTAGAAAACTTCACAATATGCTAAATGCTTCGTAAATGCATTGCAGACCTAAAAATTAAGACAGGATCTAAAAAACAAGGTAATTCAACATGAAAGAGAAATTTGGCGACTAGTGTTCCCACATATCAGTAGATAAGTGGGAAAATCGTAGTAATGAAGGAAATGTCATCCCTAGAGCGAATTACTTTAACGCCTGTTTTCTGTAAGAAGGTCCAACTACTCCGCAAGCCGATTATATTCGGCCTTACGGCGTGTATATGTTATAGTTAAAACTAGTTTGTAGTTAGAACGCGTTTTTCCTAGTTAGAACTAGTTTTTACTAAACGCCTTTGTTAAAACTAGAATTGATTAATGTCTGAATATAATATCGACTAAAAGAAATTTTTAGAGATCATTGACTTAAATTTAGTTGCCAGGATGACAATATTAATTATAAGTAGGTAAATAAAATAGTGAAATAAATCAACAGAACACAACCATAAAATTTTAAAAAGAAACCTAACCTAACCTAACCTACCTAAAAGTGCGATGACCAGGTGATGCCTCGCAGCCAATCAGAATAAGGTATGATGAACTCTTACATCGGTCGGAACAGTTTTAAACTAAATCGCTTCGGGAAAAAGCATTTCGTATTGCAGAAACTAGTTTTAACTGATATTATATTCAGTCAATTCTAGTATTAACAAAGGCGTTTAGTTAAAACTAGTTCTAACTAGGAAAAACGCGTTCTAACTAACAACTAGTTTTAACTGTAACATATCTACCACTAAATTTATTAATATTCGGAATACCATTCCCAGTAACAAGAGCTATAGAACAGTAGTAGCTGTCAATGTTATCACATTAGCAGTCTCTCGCTAAGTGGGGTCAGCACAAAGCGCGAAAGCTAAGACCATGAGGGGTCAGAGATGTTCCTTCCGCGTAACTAATGACTATAGTCTGTCCTAGTTAATTAAGCCCTGTTGCTAATTAGCAGGCTGTATGACAATTTACTATGTAAATATTAATTTTAAAAGACAAATATTGATGTACCAACTTGATATACTTTAATATTAATATACATGTATTTATTCAACTTTGCTACGTATAGTAAGTAGCACTATCGTCTTCATAGTAAAGCTAAACAATGATGTATATCTCGAGAAAAAACGGGATAAAATTTCGCCTCAAGAACATTTTGTTTAGTTAAAGAGATAAATAAACAATTTATATTATTACATAGTTTACAGCAAATTCGATTTCTTCTGTCTGTCTCTACGAATCTAATCCTTTAAAACTACGCAACCAATTCTCATGTGGTTCTTTTTAATAGATAGCGTAATTCAAGAGGACGGTTTATACATATAAACTGTTATATAATTACATGCATAATATATGCAAGTGAAGTCGGGGCTGTTCGCTAGTTTCCACATAAGTCAGGTAGCTGTCAATAATATCACATTGGCAGCTCCCAGCTAAGTGGGGTCAGGCTAGAGCATCTGAATGCTGCGCACGTAAGCTGTAAATTAGTCTGCGCTAGGGTCAGCGATGTTCCTTCCGTGTAACTGATGACTATAGTCGGTTATGTCGAATAGGCATTTTTCCCTTTTGCCAGTACAGAGTAGGTGTGACTCAGAGTCATGTTTATTATATGGTGTCTGCTTTGTTTTGGCTTTATAAACACACTTGTGGTGGAATGAAAAAGAAGAAAATTGCAAAGCCCATAATTTAGGTTTCTTATTGCATAAAACACATGGCCTGGTAAACCTATGTAGAACACTAGTTCTATTATATGAAAGAATTCAAATAAGAAGCAAAATTACATTGCAATTTTAACTCTGAATGTCTTTTATTCAACGTGCCTGCCAGTCTCGTTTTAAGACTATTTTATTGTAATAATTATTTAATACGATGATGAGAGGATAAAATTTTAAAAAAGGTATATACGTTTAAATTAAATTAGTACATAAAAACTTATTGTAGACAATTTTCTGGTTAATTACTTTTCACTTAAACCCATACACACGAAAGCCACTATAGTGAAACTATGTAAATATCAATTAACCGCGAATGTTTCCTACAACTACCTGTCTTGATACCTGCGCGCGCGCACATTAATTCCGCGCATAATCGACACTGCGCGATACGGTGTTGAAGGAATCCTATATATATAGAAATTATATATGATAGAATATCTTCCGTAAATGTCCAATTCTTATTAATTAATATACAAGAATGGTATATGTTTAATGTGGTATAATCGACCTAATAATTATTTTATATATGTTATGACTATTAATAAAAAAATATATTTTAGTGCGAAAATAAAGCAGGTACATAGTACATTTGCATAACATAATTTTAAACTTCTACAAATTAATGCATTTAATAAAATCCTTAGTTAATTACTAAGCTGGCCAATATAACCAATAGCCATACTAATTATCATAAAAGGTTCCAGGTAGGGGCATTATTATTAATACATTATTTATAAGTTCGAGAAAGTTCAACAAACAGTTTTAGTTAACGATCTATTAAATCGTTATGCAGAACTAAAGCCGCATAAAGCTGAATGTAAACGACTATAATGAGTGCTGTGGACGTATTTACTAGACAATAAAATAAAATCAAATGTACCTTAAATGCTATAAAATCAATGGCTAGTGGAATAATATTTAAATAATTAAAAGCGCTGAGCGTGAATCAATCTATTATAGATTTCTATTGAAGTTGGTTTTATAGGAATAGACAAACTCATCAGAATATTTTTCTATCTTAGTATGCATTTTATTGTACTATATTAACGACACCATTCAAATAGTCAAGCAAAAATCGACTTGTTTGATTACTGATTAAAGAGAACATTTCTTCATTTTATATTCCGAAATTCTGTTAAAATACCTAACATATGTATAATTAAGCATTTTCAATATCGAATGAAATCGAATTCTCTTAAAATGCACTCTCAGTATCATATTAAAGTATGAAAATTATAGTACATATTCATATTCTTTAAACATATCGAGAGACGAAATCTCTCCTATTTTCTTCCTCACATCTCTGCAGATCTCTACGTCAATAATTCCCTTATATAAGATCGTATCCATAATCCATATTAAAATTACGTCAGAACTCAGAACCTCATTGTTCATACGCGTAATTTTAGTTCATAGACCGGTCGCAACCCGGCCGTGTGAAATGGTCACAACATATAGAGCAGATAAAAGGATGAAAGCCGTACGTAATTTAATCGCGTTATCGCTTGATTGATAACTAGAATGAACCCAGCCGCTTCCTTATTAATTATAACTATTTTCCTGTTTCTTCAGTGGGAGATAATTTGAAGATCCAAGTATAAAATGGTGGGACGTAGCGTGTACATTAAATTTTATTACCGTGTATACATTAGTCCATTCTTATTGCATTTAATATATAAATACATCAATAAAAAATTAAGTTTAATTATATTTTACCCAAATCACTACTTATTATATAAGGAAGTCCTCCACCGCGCGTGTCTGTCTGCCTGGTTTAAATATATTCTTAATCAACTGCGGAGATTGTCATGTGGTTTTCCATCATAGTTTAAACAATTGTAGTAAAATCGTGAATAGTTGTAAAGAAAAAATAATAATCTATCCAGATTTCGAATGTTGGGTTCATTAAAACACTTTCTGAGGAAATAAATGGAGGTTTTTGCGAATCGTTAAAGTCCAAGATAGTTCACTTTCACCATTGTATCGTGGTGAGCGATTTATCGACATGCGATATCGGAACACGCCGGGATCGAACCTACGCACCGAACGAGTTGGAGTTGCTTGTGACTCACTTTTATCACTTATCAAATGTGCTGAAAATTGCGATAAATGTTGCTATTCATTGTATGAAATGGCTGTAATAAACAACTTATTTTATTATTAAAGTTATTGGTTATTTAAAACAAGCTGTTTCTAGGTGATTTGTTCGCGTAAAGCGAAGAGTATGGGTAAATTATTTTAAAAATCAAAATGGAAATGAAATGAAATATGTAAGGTATATTATAATTTTGTTTTTTTTTCTATTTCTGGTCATTCACAAGCAAAAAACCATAAGCAATAAGAACTCAAAAAACGTTTGATCTATCTTTGAATAATCAATATTTTCTCTGTGGGAATGTATGTTTTTAAGAATTTAGTAATAAAATTTATATCAAGTACTTAGTCGTTTGAAAATGTTATCTACAAGTACACCTCTAGTAATAGAAACAGAAAATGTTCCAATTGCATGAACATTATTAAATCATTTCACTTTCGAAATACAAGTGTCCATGAAATGTACGCGCCCGGGGGAGAAGTGTGACAGGAGATTAAAAACTCTTATTTCCCTTTCTAGAGGAAATGAATGTTGCTTGTACCGATAAAATCAATAAAGCAAGGCTCTACTGACATTACACGTGTCGTAAATCTGATCTATATTTATGTATCGGTGCCTGCATAATTAAGACGGTGTGAAGCGATTTATGACATTATTTTTTTGCACTCGAGGGCAAGAGCAAACAAGGAGAGCGTTTTATATGTAGCGGCTTTCATGTAACTCGAATGACAATTATATTCATTTTATAATAGTATTGATAGTTTGTAAGAATAGTTCATGATTCCAATATTATCGCCAATAGACGATAATTAGCGGTAGGCTCTTAAACTAAAGAAAACTTTTTAGATACATCATGCGAACATTCCCGTGATTAAGTTAGATATTTTTTTATTAATTATACGGGTTTTATATGATCTTTATTTCTATAAAAATCGTACTAAAGCTTTAAACCAGTAAAAGTATAACAACAACATACATGTACTTTAATACGATATGTTTGTCGAGCATAGCCAGCGATGCCCGCAAAACATAGTGCGACGTATTCAAATGAGTGCAGCAAGCGGACGGCGTACTAGCTAGTACCGTTGCGTCTACGTGATCCTAACACCCATTCGCTTTCTGGAGCTACCACACTTTCGATATAACAGTACGCGTCATTTATGTTTAGCGCTGGACGAGAATAGCTGCGCATCGGTTGAATCGCGCTCGTAATGGACGTATAGGTGCGAGAAAGACAACACGACTGGGACAACCAATCAACGCTCGCGCACCCGACGATCAAC